>JAHBMJ010003456.1:0-10721 GCA_018398765.1 Chromera velia | reverse complement strand
TCATGATGTCCATCCAGACTAGCTTGTCTTTTCATACCCTCCTGAGCCACCTGCAACGATCTACGCGGCTAGTATAAGTAGTTTTTCTATCTTCAGATCCAAAAGAAGGCTCTCCCTACTCTTCAACAACTCCTCTTTTGTTTGTTGGCATTTGTTTGAAGCCGTCTATCTGGACAGGGCCTCAGTTTATGAAATTGAAAAATGATTAACTGCAGTGACCGGTATACAAGACCGATATGACTGACGACTCGCAAATGAAGGGGTGAACGCCCCTAGGAAAGCTGCAATTCCATCTACAGACGGACTTCAAACCTTCTGAAAGTACTAAACGCAACGAGAAGCTGTGGTATGACAGAAAGTTAGATACAGATCTGTATGTGAGCATGCAAAGTTGACGAAACTTGACGAGCCATCAGCAGACGGAAGTGATGAATGGTTCCACTCTCTAAGGCAAAGCAGCAAATCGAATGATCAAACCACTTGCACTCTTACTGACTAAGATAGATTGAGCCCACCAATCGTAAAGAGCACCCGACACCAGGTTTCAAAAGTCCTTACCTACAATCGAGAGGGAGAGTGTCAACATACCTTCGCGTATGTATGTTCCCATGTGTGTGCCGTTTCTGTTTCTCTTCATCATATAAAAAAGAATCTGCGTGGAGCACTGCATTGGCATTCATCCTTAGATTGCTAATAAAGGTCAACGAAGCTGTTTTCCTCCCGGCAAACCGTTTGGCATTGTGCCATTGCTATGCAAACGGACTCAGTCTGCTTACTCAGCTTCTTAACTCAAACCTGTTGTTTTGGTCCTTTTACCCTCGTCCGCTCCGCGTTGCTATGCGTGTATATGCAGTCGTTTCTGTTGTATAAGGTAGCCCATAAATAGTTCTCATGCTGCAAAGAGAAGAGGTACTCATGCTCCAATGGATCTAATTGATTTTATGCAGTGTATACGTTGTCGAACGTGCGTTCAGTGACCTCTGTATGTAGCCGATTTTAAATTTATCTCAAAAATCGGCTGCATATGATTGGATTTGTTCCACACACCACGGCCTGGCAACATGCACGTTTGGGGCCGCGGGGAGCCGCAGAGGCGGGGCCGCGGCTAGGGTCGCAGCGCGTTGCATGGCCATGATGCTGACACTTTTCAACCAATTCCATTCAATCAGGTGCAAAACAGGTGCATCAGGTGCATCTGGTGTAAAACAGGTGCATCTGGTGCAACTTCTTGGTTTGCACCTTTTCTGAGGTCCTTTTTTTTTTAGCCTTATTCTTAAAGTTTTAAAATAAAATAAGTTTTATATAAAGTCAGTTAAAAGTCTAAAGTCTATGGTCAGACTTTATTATAAAAATAATTTTATAGATTAGACCTATAAGGCCTCAGGGCATCCTCAGCTCAGGGTACAAAATGTTGATCCACATGTACACAGTACGGTTAGGACTAACTCGGTGGTGGTACCAAGTGTTGTTTATATGAATAACAAGTGTTTTTTTGATGTAACACCAGTTATTTTGTTTTATTCAGTAATATAAAACTGAAAAAAAAATCTTTTTGGTGTTTTAAAATGTAAATAAATATCAAAGTAACACAACTACTAAAGCATTGGTTACTCCTACCTGTATTGTGTATCCGTATGCCAGGTATAGAATAAATACCGTAGCCTCTGTACTAGCCCCTGTACGAACAAGGTCGGACTGACTTGGCCTCAGACATACCTTAATTAGGACATGCCCTAGGACACTGGCATGGCATAGCAGGCTAGTAGCAGCCTTAGTCTACGTGTGGGCCGGACTAAGGCGGAACCTAGAGCGGAACACAAGTTACACAACATCGGCTTTCTGGCCATTTATATTAAAGTTTCTTCTCAGAATCTTGCTAGGAATCTTCTTGGTCCCTAGCTGGGTCCAGACCAATTTGAAGATCAATTAGTTTACCCTCTATATGGACCAACACACTAGTATTGCTACATTAAACCTTGTAATTTACTGCAGACAATTGGAGTCCTAGTTGGAGTCACTGTTCCCACACATTTATTCTGTACAAAGAGACACTGCAAATGCATACAGGAGGCGACTTTGATGGCTCAGCCGCTCAGGAAAAACATACAACGCTCCGAGGTAATCCAGTGAGCATACAAGAGCACATGCATGTAATGTGCAGTCTGCATTGCCGTGCTCTACACACACTGAGAACACAGTCTGCCTCTTGAACCACCGAACGAACAGTCACAGAAACAACAATTCAACATGCAAGTGCACAGACAAGATCGATCGGACGGACACACGGGTCGTGCACCAGTTCACTCACGCAACTCATACATGCACAAACATGCGCCCTGGACGGAAGAACACTTCCACGTAACACGCTGAGGAGCCTTCTCGAGGCCATTTTCGCGAGTGCGACCCCCCAGCGAGATCACTCAAGGCGTTTAGTTAGTCCCTTGTTTCAAATCCTCACAGTCTCCCCTCTCTCTTTCAATAAACACAAAGACTCATGCAGCTGCAGCGGTTGATCGTTTTCAGACAGATAGAAATAACCCCTCCTTCCGCCCTTTCCCACACCCCCAACGTAGAACAACCGTTTTGAATTAGAGAAGCACTCGAACATGTAGACGCATTCATTCATTCATTCATTTGTTCATTCATTCAAAAAGACCCATTCTATCTATCCCTTGATGGTCGGGATGTTGGGTGCGTAGATGACCCCCTTCGGTGTCTGCGACAACTGCTCGAAGTTATCCACAGTCGCCCACACCCTCCACTCCTCATATGCTGCCTCCTCCTCCTTGTGCTTCTGTTTGATTACTTCAGGGATCACATTCGGATCCGGAAGGTCTAGGCAGACACAGCTCTTGCTCTGGTCGCTGTAAAGGTACCCCAGAGGGCAGAGGGCCTTGAGGTTTTCTGTTGACAGCTTCTCACAAACCCCCTCCTGGTTATTTCTGAATCCCTCGGGGCATGCAGTGGTGAAGGTGCCCACTCCGACCTGCGCACACAGGCCGTTGGGCTGGATGGTTGCTCCGTCGGGGCAGAAGAGCTCAAAGGGAAGCCACTCCTCGACCAGACATGCATCTGGGGTGGGGATGGTACCCCGGGGGCAGAAGAGTTCTGCAGGGCAGGTCACCTCCTTGCAGCAACCGCCCTCGCATACGTTTGTTCCCTCAGGGCAGAGGAAAGTGGCCTTGCTGCAGACAGACAAACAAGAGAGGCAGAAGGAACGACGGAGAGAAGGAGAGACACGGACATGATTGGAAAGGCCCAAAGGCTTGCAGGACAGACCACAAACAAGCCCCTAGCTCATTCTGGCTCCGGCTGAAGAGTCAAAACGAAAAAGGAAGACAACATCCTGAACGAGGATGAAAACGAAGGAAGTCATGGAGTAGAGAACAGGGGGAGGGAAGAAGGAAACGAAGAAAGACGCGAAGGAAGCAGGTGCGAACGAAAGAAGGAAGGAAGGGTGTAGAAAGATGACGAAAGAATGCAGGACCGACCTCTGTTTCACCTTCCTGCACTGTCTGTGGATGATCACGATGGACTCTCCGTCCTCTGAGAGATATCTGTCATCGTCTCCGATGTGCAGCTCGGGGGGGATTTCCCCTCTGGAGATTCTTCTCTTCTGCAACCACGAGAGCTCAACCACTTCCTCAATCACCTGCAGCTGATCCCCCTCCTCGCACCTCCACTCGAGAGGGGCCGTCTCCGGTCTAACGCACTTCCCTGCTACCATATCATACCCCTCAGGGCACGTGGACAGGGCATCCACCTCGTCCTTCTTCGCACAGTTGCCCTGCCATTCCTCGAATGTGTCTGGGCACACGTACTGCAAAGAGAAGAGAAGACGGGAGATGCGAAGGACTTCTTGGACCCAAAATGAAGAGAGTGACAAGGAGTGTTAGACGGAAGGTACCGTTCCGACAGACAGGCAGAAAAAAATGAAAGGCACAACCGGTCCGACGATTTTTTGTTTACCGTTTTTCTCTGCCTTTCCCAGTTGCCGACATATAGAGCGACGAAATCATAGACAGATACACTGACAGCTCGGAAGGCAGTCAGCCAGACGAACACGTACTTAAAAGAACGCACAGAAAAAACAAGGAGCATGTTTGAATTGAGGAAGCGTCAAGTGAAGGTACAGACAGGGACGGGGGGGGCGGTGGACGGCAGGAACGAGAAAACGGCTGCACAGGAAAAACGCCAGAAAACCAACCGACTAAACTGAGAGACCCACCCGTGCGTCAGACTCGACCTCCAGAAGGCACTTCATGTCTGCTGTGGGGAAGTACCCGAGAGGGCATGCAATTTCCGGGATAGTCGCAGTGACAAGTTCGGGATGGTCGTGTTTGTCGTCCTTGAGTCTATCGAACAGATTTCCCTCTACCTTCTTGTCTCCCCCTTGAACAGGGAAGCACAAGTTCTTGTCAGAAGAGAGCTCCATGCCAGGAGGACACGACACGCATCTCTTTCCTACAAGCCCCCCCCCATCGGTACATTTGATATCAAGAGGGTCAACAAGAGACTCGAAAACGCACTTATCTCTCTTGGGCTTGAACCCCTGTCTGCACAACATATTGTGGGGTGCTGTCAGGGCACGAGAGCACATGTTGTTCTCGTCAGGAGTGCCCTTTCCAGCACAGTAATACGACAGGGGTGCCTCCACTGCGCGCACACAAACCCTCTCTGGAACAAAAGGAACGGGCTCATCATGTTTGTCGTCATGCTTTTCATCGTGCCCCAGATGCTTCTCATCACCCCCCTTCTTCAAGGCGTCTCCCAAGAAACTCTCAGGCAGAGTATTTTGAAGCATGAAACCGGCAGGACACCCGAAAGAGGCAGGACCCGCCCCCTCTGCCACGCACACATCCTCCACCAAATCCATGCCCTGGGGGCACCTCACAATCGCCTTCTGTCTCTCAGTGTAGCAGCACACCTCGGGACGGAAGGGGTCACACTGGGTGAAGTCCTGCAAGCAGGAGGAACAAATACACACACCCTTTCACGCAGACGATGTGAAAAGCAGCAGATAGTCAACAAACCTCACGGAAAAGACCCCTCATGCCATCCCACTCTGCACCTCGAAACTCAACCCGTCCCTTCACCCTCCACCGCTCCCCCCCGTTCGAGCAAACCACGTCCCCCAGCCACCCACCTTATCTTCGCATCGCTGCTGCAGAGGGTCCTCCCTCAGTCTCAGGCATCCGTCCATGTCGGGGTCTTTCTTGTCCTTCTTTGGGAGGAGGCTCCTCTCCGTTCCCTCAGGGCACTCGGAGACGGGTTCGAACTCCGATAGCGTGCAGCATCCCTCGGAACACCGGATCTCCCCGGCATTGCAGATGATCTGCAGAATACGGGTGAGGGAGAGAGGGGATGAAGAGCCGACTTGAGAGCACGTCAAGACAACGGCGTTGGAGCGCGGCTGAGCGTCTCTTGCGATGAAAAAGAGCATTCGAGTGAGAGGTGTGCGTCTTTGCAGGTCGGCTGACTTCTTTTCTTGCGAATTCCCTCTTGAAGCAGATGTTGTTGTAGGAGAGGTCGAAACCCTCATCACAGTAAAACTTTGCCTCTTCTGCAGGACAAGATGGGGAATGCAGGGAGGTGAGAAGAGAATGTGATGCAAAGATTTTACGTGCGTGGATATGCGTGGCAAAAACAACAGTAGTTTGTCTACTGACCAGGTTTGCACACCGCAACTTGCACCCCGAGACCTGCAAACTTGTCCGCTGCATCCGCAGAAGGAGAGAGCAGGGCAAGGAGGCCTGCGATAAAGCAGTACCTCAACATGGGGAAGAGTCTAGATCGCTATAAGAGAACGCACTGATTGAACAACAGTGTGCAACACCTTCAACGCTTGGAAGAAAGCAAGGAAGGTGCTTTCTGTTCGTTCACTTCGCCAGAATAATGCCGTCTTG
Source organism: Chromera velia (assembly GCA_018398765.1). NCBI lineage: Eukaryota > Chromeraceae > Chromera > Chromera velia. Next base: position 4,815 of record JAHBMJ010003456.1, on the reverse strand, counting down.
AATGGTTGACCAGCGGGGCAGTAAAGTAGGAGTGTAGAAGGTTCTTTGCTTGCTGTCAGAGGAAACCGAATCGAAGCCGATTACACAGTCTGAGAGTCAATTAATCGGTTCTGAAAAAGGGGTGTCTCGAGAGTCCTGCTATAGCTCCTAGCTGCATCGATCATTGTACATGTATGCCGCGCCCTCGGTGCCCGAAGGAGTCCGTGCGAGACAGGAGTTCCTGTTATGGCGCGGGCAGGCTCTTTCGAAGCCTGCCAGGAAAGTGCAAATCCGATTTTCCGCGCCTCAAAAGTCTCAGGGCCTCTAAATTTGCTTGGGGGGCTCTTATACAAACAGATTTCAACCTCTAATATCGGAATTGCGGAACTGCCATCTGTCCCGGAAAGGACGTCGAAAGTGACCCTTGAAAGCGAAAAAACCGATATAACGGGCCAGACGGCATGCAACGTGCGCGGCGCGCCTGCAGCAAGACGTGCAGTTTCTGACCTTCGGAAGGCGGCCTGCATGGCGCTATTTTAGCTTTGCCTCTCCTGTTTGTCCACAGATTTCCACCACCCCTTTCTCTCATTCAGATACCGTGTGTTTCGTGTCAAGGCCTTGTAAAATACCCAGCTACTGTTTCCCGTTCCTGCCTTGTTGACACAATGCGCGGTGTCTTCTCTGTTGTTGCGTCTTGCGCGCTCGCGTCGGCAGCGCCCCACTGGTCTGCTCTCTCTACGGATCAACCGTCTCCTGCATATTCTTTCGAGGAGTATGTGAAGGAGTTCCAGAAGACCTACTCTCAGAAGGAATATGAGGAGCGTGAAGCCATCTTCAACCAGAATCTGGTCAGTCTTCACACATGACAGTAAACTGAACTTCTGTTGACTGCGCATGCATGCAATGCCACAAAATTCACCCCCCCCGTTTCGCTGTGCAGGAACAAATCCGCGTTCATAACGCCGATCCCGCTTCCTCCTGGAAGATGGGTATCAACCAGTTCACTGACATGAGGGAGGACGAGAACTTCTTCGGACTCGACACTGGCATGTCCAAGCTCAACCACAAGGGCTCTCGCCCCGTCCGCAGCGGGTTCCCCATGCTCGGCGCTTCCATCGAGGGAGGCAAGAGAGATATCAGCGATCTCCCCGAGAGTGTGGACTGGAGGACCCGGGGCATCATCAGTCAGTCAGTCGTTTTGCTTTTCCTTGCCGTGGGCTGGGGGGCTGCTGTAGGGTTTGTCGTCCCTCGTCCCGTTACGAAGCAGCTGACACACTTCCCGTCTCTCCCTGGCTCTCTCCCCTTTTCCCACTTGGGTGCGATATCCCTCTCCCTGGTTGCGTCGTTGCTTTTCTCTGCCTGCTTGAAAAACACGTGAGCTCATCGCTTTCCTCTCGGTTTCCCTCTTTTCTCTTTCTCTGCAGGCCCCGTGAAGGACCAGGGACACTGCGGCAGCTGCTGGGCCTTTGCCGGTGAGTAAACAGAGAAGGACTCGCGTGGCTCACCGACTGTCTTCCTCATGCTCATGCGTGTGTACTTCTATGTCTAGTGAGCATGCCGGACGAGACCCTGATGGGAATGTGATAGGGTCAAAGTGTACTGTGGTGGTGCCGGGGTCGCTCTCTCGCGTATTTCGTCTGTTTCGATGTTGTGAATTGAGTGCAGTTATCTGGTAAGATGAGTCCCTCCATTTCTTTTCCCCTTTCTCACAAACGCAGAGACCTCTAATTCCCCCCATTTCTCCTTTCTTTCTCTCTCTCTCTCGCTGTCTCTGCCTGCAGCTGTGGCCAACTTGGAGTCCTATTTCGCCAAAGCCTCAGGGGAACTCCACACCATGAGCGTGCAGCAGATCCTCGACTGCACCCCCAACCCCGAGGAGTGCGGAGGCACCGGAGGATGCCAGGGAGCCACCTGTCCTTTGGCATATGACACCGTTATCCGCATGGGGGGCATTGCCTCTGAGTGGACCTACCCGTACATCTCCCACCCTGGTGAGAACTTCAAGTGCAAATTCAACGATGGTCTGAACCAGACCGGCACCACCAACGGCACTCTCGCTGCCGTGGGATCCATCAACGGATGGTCTCAGGTGGAAAGCAACTCGTACGAGGAGATGATGTACCACATCGCTCACAAGGGACCTCTGACCGTCTCTGTGGATGCCTCTCGGTGGAAGTTCTACACTTCTGGCGTCTTCTCTGGATGCCCCTCTGGTGACGACAAGGTGGACATCAACCACGCAGTGCAGCTCGTAGGGTACGGCACAGACCCGCTCCAGGGACCCTACTGGCTGATCCGCAACTCTTGGACACCCAAGTGGGGTGAGGGCGGATACATGCGCCTCGAGGTACGTCAATGGGTTTTTGTTTTGGTGGTTTTTCTCATATTTGAAGTAAGTTGGTTGGTGGGCTTTTGTCAGAATTATTTTGATCTTTGTCCCCTAACCACATCACATCTCACTGTGACGCGAACGGAATGCGGCGAGCGGGCGGGTTGGTGTTCGGGTTCCGGGTTTCTTTCTTGAACTTGTTCTCTTTCATTGGCTTCATGCGCGTTGAGCAAAAATGCGCGCCCTATCCGTTTCCCAGACATGTCCCTTATCCGGCTCCACCGATACATGTCTGTATCCTTGAACTGTCCCCTCCTCTGTGCAGCGCCACACCGGCAAGCAGTGGTGCGGAATTGACGACACCCCCGACCACGGCTCTGCCTGCAAGGGTGACGACAAGCCCATCAAGGTCTGCGGTGCCTGCGGAGTCCTCTACGAGACCCACTTCGTCACTGTGGGCAAGCCCGACAAGGCCCCTGTGAACCCCGATAACCTGATGATTCAGTAAGCGGGCGAAGGGGAGAGAGTGGGAGAACGGCACTGGTGAGGGGCAGAGGGTGAGGAGGGGTTGAGGCGGAGTTGGCGTCTCAGCATGTCCAAAGGTGGACGTGTCCCTGAGAGTTCTTCTGTGTTGGACTCGTGTGCATGGGTCAGGGCGGGTCTTCTAACCTGATGAGCAGGTCTTCTGACTTGACTCGGGCACTGTCGCACAACAGGCTTAAAGGGAGTGACACGGCAACCTGTCTTGATTTTCTTGGGAGCCCTCGTGTGTCCTACCTACCAGCAGCTCGCTTCTCTCAGCGGAAGAAGAGGCTTTCCATCTGTCTGTCTGCAAGCGGTGAATGATGAAGCAATACTATGGACCATCAGGATCGTATGAGAAGAAAGGCGAGAGAGAAGGAACGGACTTCAAAGTACCGCCGAGAGAGAAGGATGGGGGTCTTGCTAAATGTATCGCAAAGGTTTTTTTTCTGCCCTTCCTGGGCGAGACAGGGTAAGAGAGACGAAAGAACAGGTGTTTTCCGCAAATGAATGAACGGGGGAAGAAGAAGAATCGTAACGTGTGAAATTACAGTTTGGCCGCAGGAGAGAGGCAGCGTGGGAACACCACTTCCCTGTCGGTCTTTTTGGCGCACCCACTTGTTTTGTTCTTTCTGCGTCTGTAAACATAGTGCAGCTTGGGATTGCGAGAGGTTTCTCCCATCTCTGAAGCCTCTTTCCATTCTTCCTTTCCTTCCAACTTGACTCCTTTCAAATTCCCTTCTTTCGTTTGGTTTTTCGTTCTTTGTTTGTTGTCTAATTCAATCAAGACTCACGGGCCTGTTTTCCGTGTGTCTTATCATTTATTGTTCCTCGGCAACCAACCAACGGATGCATGGCCACAGAAGTATCTTCTGGTGAGATGCGTCAATGTGGGAACTGTCAATTAATTCGTGATTAGTTCAACGGCAAATCAACGCCGGGTCCGCATGCGTTGTTGGAGTGAGGCGTTGAACGGAAGGCAATTCAAAATCGGTTGTGACTTATTTGTAGGCGATGGCCGCGATGCGTTCAAAAAAATTCGTGGTCGACCCTCGATCATGTTATGGTCACTATCGAACATATGCACAATTAGTGGGATTACACATTATGGCTTTAACCTACTGTAACCACTTTAATCCATAGCTAAAGTCCACTTGCGAAACAGAGTGAAGAACTTCTCTGCCAGCCTAACTGCTAGCATCTCTGGATGTTAGAGAATTAATAGTAGTGATATGTCAATGATGTCATACATAGTTATAGTCCGCTTAATAGTCTGCTAACCACCAGGCTAGCTATATTCAGCTACATGTACTGTTTAATTGTTTTATCTAAGATTATTGTAAGTATTGTTGGAATACAATATTCTAATCAGTTTTTCCTGACAATGGTCCTGGTGGTAATGCGCCGGTACTTCTCTTTTTTTTTTATTCTTACAAGTTGAAAAACCGAGGAATTTAATATATGAAACAAACTTAAAATCGTGTTAGCACATAAATTTGTAAAGAAAGATTGCATATAATGAGAAGTCTGATTGAAATTTGAAATAAATTATCTTTTTAGCTAGTTTTTTTCTTAATCATATAAATTTTAGAAGGCTTGATCATTTTTAAATAATAATCTCTAAAACGGTACAAAAACTTAGAACCTGATACTGCTGATTATAACGGCCCACGCATGCATGCACACGTGAATGAATGAATTGAATTGAGGCGGTTAAAGCCGGTGAGCCACCACTTAGGCTCTGGCTAACCACGGGGCATGACATGCAATGTACGGAGACATGCACATACGGACATATGGACACAGACATACACACAGACACACACACACACACACACACACACACACACACATACACATACACATACACATACACACACACACACACAGAGAGAGAGAGAGAGAGAGAGAGAGAGAGATTCATACATAGAGATATACTAGAGACATGCGTTCACACACACACACACACACACACACACACACAC
>JAHBMJ010003454.1:66636-71883 GCA_018398765.1 Chromera velia | reverse complement strand
CCCCCCCCCTCCTCTATCGGACGTCCCTCAAGGAGACTGTCCATTGACGAGGTTCAGACCCTCTGCAATTCCGCTCAGCCCATCTCTTCTTCCTGCAGTGTGCGTGTGAAGGGTGTGGCGGCCTTCGGTATCTTCCTCGACTTCGGAGGGCCAGTGGACGGTCTATTGCACCGGTCTGAGATGAACGCAGAGACTGCGAAGAAGATCTACTCGAGGGGAGAGGAGTTCGATTCTTCTTCTCTGTATGTCCTCCGAGTCCTCCCCGAGTCCCGAAAGATCTCCCTCACCCAAAAGGAACCTGTTGTGCCTATCGATGAGGCAACTCTGGTGTCCCACCAGCAGTCTGGAGTCCCCCTCAAGGCCCGTGTGACGAACACTACCAGAGACGGTGTGACTGTCGATATGGGGGGACGGGAGGGATTTGTTCCGCGTGAGCGACTGGACGTGTACGACAACGAGCCGCTGTGGGCCCTCTTTGACAGGGGTGACAACATGCTCGTGCGTGTGCTTGATATCACCCCTGACTCTTCTTCTTCTCTTTCCCTCTGTGGCCGTCAACGTTTCTACCTCCCCCCTCCCGATGTGCGTGCTGCCTTGAACCAGAACCAGTCCCCTCCGAGATATGACCCTAAGGCCCCGAAAGGCAGTTCTGCGCGTTTTCTGGATTCCCTCCCTGGCCCTGCCCTCTCCGTGGTCCTCTCCATGCTCTCCCTCGGGGACCTGACCTCCATCTTCGCCAACCTGTCCGTTCGCATGAGGGCAGAGGCAGACGGCGCTGCTGTTCGTCGCCCTGAGATCATGGCCGGTCTCCGTTGCTTCTTCCACAAAAAGGGCCCTCTCGAGATGGGCTTCGTGAAGGGAGAGAAGACCATTCTCGGTGTCGGCATCAGTTATGATCGCCACCCGAAAACCGGCATGATCCAGGACGTGACCTCTGCCTTCGACCCCCTTTCCGCAGAGGCCTATGACATCGATGGGGTCAGAAAGGGAATCTGGAAAGAGCCCTTCACTGCCTTCCTTCCTCTGGTGATTGACAGACACCATTGGGCAGCTGCACAGAGGCGCATTGAGGAGACGATCATGCGTTTGGGTTTGGCAGAGGAGGTTGATGAGGGGAGTAGCGAGGACACCTCGGGGGGGGCCGCGATGTCTCTGGATGAGTACAAGAAGTTTAAGGAGGCAAGAAGGAAGGCTGTGCAGGCGCGCATGGCTGCCAGACAGGAGCGTATCGCTGCTGCTGCTGCTGCTGCTGCCTCTTCTTCTTCCTCTGGTCCTGCAGCTGCAGATGCAGCAGACGAAATTCCCCTTCCAGAACTCCCCCAGGTGTTCAAATTCGACCCTATCGTGACCCTGTCTGTGCTCCCTCAGTTGATGAACTCGCAGGTCGTGCAGCTTCTCTCTGGAGACACGCACGCGAGTGTGAAGGCTTTGGAGGGCTACATGGCCACTCACCACCTGTTCCTTCAGCTCTGTCATGAATATCCAGAGCTGCAGGCAGAGGTGGATAGACGCACAACTGCGTTCCGGGACCGTCCATCCTCCCGTACCAAGGATGTCACCCCCTCTCTGGGTGACTTCTTTGCACTCCTCTCCGTGACCGACTCCACTGACTGGGCAGAGCTCTGCGAGGGGGTCGTTGAGGAGGTGTTCGACAGAAACGTCCTGTGGGTTCTCAAGAAGTACCCCCATCTCTATGACCCTTCCAACGATGCGGCTGGGGGGAAGGAGAGGCTGAACAGAACACTGCAGGCAAACGCCGTCTCTCTTCGTCTCCTGTGCTTCCAGGTGAGTGAGGGCTGTGATGAGGCAGTGGATGATCTGAGGGGAAAGAAGGGAGTGGTGAAGAGATTGTATTAAAATGTTCGAGGTATTTTTTGGTCGACTTGTAGAAGAAGATGTATTGAAATGTTCGAGGTATTTTTTGGTCGACTTGTAGAAGAGAAGCGAGCCAATGAAAGCAGCGCCTCTGCTTCTTTCTGATTTGTCTTTTCCGTGCCCGGTCCTCTGATTCGTTTTTCTTTCCTCGCCCTTTCTCTCTCGCTCTCTCTCTTTGCGTCTCAGGTGGTGTTCCCCTTCCCTTTCAGACTGTCCTTTCTCAAGTCCCCCTTTCTCCCTCCCTCTCCCTGCCCGCCCTCTCTGTGCAGGTGTGGTTCCTTGAGAATGTCGCCCATGCCCTCCACTTCCACTTCGACGCCGCCACCCAGACGTACCGCCCTTGCAGAAAGGCCGTGTGCTCTCTGCAGAGGTACAACAGGAGCAGGGGTCTCCCGCCTCCCTCTCTCTCCGAGCGCCTGCAGAAGGAGACCAAGAGGCTCACCAGCCTCTCCTCATGGGACGCCTTCTTCTCCGGCGTCCGCATGAACAGTCCCGGCGACAGGATGATTGCCCGCTGGCTGAGACGGGCTTTGCTGAACTCCCTCCGAAAGGGGTATCACAGAAGCTTCCCCTTCAAGAGGGAGGTGGAGGAGAAATCCCGGCAGAGAACCGAGAAGAAAGCCGAGAGGAACGCGAACGACTACGAAGACGACGACTTTGGCATCGATACTGTCAGTAGAAGACCCTAGATGACATCCCTCTCTTCCTCCTCCTCCTGTTGCCTCCGCTACTTCCGCCTTCTGTCCTTTCTCTTCCCTGCGTGTCGTTGCGTGGCCGTCGGCTGTCCGGTATTTTGTGTTTGCAGTTTCTTTTTCTTTTCTTTTCTTTTGTTTTTTTTTGTCTTTCTTCACAGTCTGTTGACACCACAGTCTTTCACAAATAGACGTACATACACACACACACACACACACACACACACACAGAGCTTGTTTGTGTACGCAGATCCATGTTCGCGTCAGTCTTGTGTGTTTGTTTACACCCACCTGATCTTATTTCAGGGTTGGTGGAAGGGCAAGACAAACAGTGCAACAATTCACAAAGGACCGGGAAAGGACTCACAAGGCATTTGAGTGACTTCTGGGGTCTTCAGAGCGACGCAAAGACAACGAAAGCTGTTCAGTAAAACAAACAAACCACACTCCCCTCCCCCAATCTTTCCACTCTGTTTCCAGCCGCACGTTTGCCTCTTCTTCATCTATGTTCGCACATGCCTCAATGTTTTCTGTTCCGATACACACATCCATACATCTCCACATGAAGGCAACCAAACAGACAGACAGGGTGTGCTTGAGACGGCCGGACGTGTTCCAACCCTCCTTCTTCTCTGAAACCTTCCGAACATGTCCTTGCCGGTGCTCGTGTTCCTGAAAGTCTCAACTGCCTGCTTTGCTGTGTTTGCGTGTCTGTTTTGTCTGTTTTGTTGTTGTTCCGATACACACATCCATACATCTCCACATGAAGGCAACCAAACAGACAGTCAGGGTGTGCTTGAGACGGCCGGACGTGTTCCAACCCTCCTTCTTCTCTGAAACCTTCCGACCGAACATGTCCTTGCCGGTGCTCGTGTTTCTGAAAGTCTCTACTGCCTGCTTTGCTGTGTTTGCATGTCTGTGTGTTTTTTTTTTGTTGTTCCGATACACACATCCATACATCTCCACATGAAGGCAACCAAACAGACAGACAGGGTGTGCTTGAGACGGCCGGACGTGTTCCAACCCTCCTTCTTCTCTGAAACCTTCCGAACATGTCCTTGCCGGTGCTCGTGTCCCGAAGTCTCCAATTCCTGTCTTTTTCCATCTCTTATATGCTTCTTGCTTTTGTGTTTGGGTCTTTTGTACACTTACTGCTTACGTTTTCTTGTTTTTGTTTTCCTTGAGTTCTTCTTTTGTTGTTTATGTGTGTTGCGTTGCTTTGTCTTTTGCTTTGGCATCGTTTTGTTGAGATGTGAGACTTTGCTGACCTGATGAGTGAGAAAGAAGGTGTGGAGCGATGCCATCACCACAGCGCGTGTTCCGCTCTGAAGCATCTGTCTGTCCGCTCTCGTGTGTCTCTGTGTCTCCTTCTCTTTGTCTGACGTGATAGAAAAGCATTCAGACAGGTTGTACTTGAGACGGCCAGACTTGTTCCATCTTTTCTTCTGCGTGAAGTTCTCCGAACATGTCTCTTGCCTGTGCTCGTCTTCCTGATCTCCTTGCTTTCTTCACTTTATTGTTTTTCTTCGTCCTTTTTTTATTTCTCTTTTGTGTTGTATGTTTTCATGTGGCTGGCCCTGGCTGTCCGTTGCTTGGCCGTCCTTCCTCCCCATTCTGCCTCGCTCTCTCTCCCTCGAGTTCCCTTTTCATTCTTTCCTGTCCCCCGATTCCCTTCGTTACGACCACAGAGATCCGGGCCTGGAGCTGCTGAGCGCCGCCGCCAGAGGGACGAGCGTCAGTGGAACCAGTACTTCAACCAGATGATGTACCCTACCGAGGAGGGGGGAAGGGGGGGCAGAGGGAGGGGACAAGGCCGATGATGACCTGACTGACGGGACAGGGACACACGATTTGAGACGCACAAGGTGAATGGCTGTATGGTCCTTTGTCTTTGTGCAATGAACACAAACAACACTGCATCCAGTGTGGTTTCTTCCTAAAAGAATGAGTGTGCTCCTTTTCGCCCCATCTGTCTGAGGCCATTTCCCCCCTCTCGATTGATTGACCCATGCATCCTTCCATCTATTCATTCGTCCATCCCTTTACTATTGCATTGAATCATTCAAGAGAAAAACAGTTTCACGTGAGATTCACGAAATGATCTTGGGTACTGGTTCATCAGTCTGCTGCATGATTTAGCTGGAAAATAAAAACAAAAAGAAAAGAACAGAGATCGACCGACTCATCATCATGCTGCAAATCATGCTTTCGCATGTGTTTCCCCTCTTTCCCTTCTTCCTTCAGCTCCAGCCTATCTTTGATGATCTCTTCGGACGGCACATCAGACAGCCGCCTCCCTCTGTCTCTCTCTCGATTGAAGAGAGGGAAGGAGGGACAAAGTTCGAAGAAGAAGACTTCAACTCGAGTGTGCACGCGCCTGACTGCCGTGTCTGTCCGATCGTTTGCCTAAAAAAGGTCAGACGGTCGGAGAAGTTTCTTTCGTACCGTCCGTCTGTGCGTGTGCGTGCGTCAGGTATAGACTCACTTCTCTCTCTCTCTCTCTCTCTCTCTCTCTCTCTGTGCTGTATGCCTCTGCATTCGAACGGCTCTATTTGTTCGGCCTCATCCTTTTCTTCCTCTCCACTTGGTTTGGGTAACCAGTGTGCTTGAGTGCGTGTGCTTGCTTGCATGCATGTCGTTGAGAAGATGACAGAATTGCCTGAAAATGAAGCACACACTC
>JAHBMJ010003454.1:21636-61636 GCA_018398765.1 Chromera velia | reverse complement strand
TTGCCCTTACTTAGAAGGGCGTATTTGAGCACCAAGTTGTCCCTGTCCAACTGCTCCCCCCCTACCTGCGGCCGCCCCTGTGGCCAGACGTTCCAGGAGGACCTTTCCGGCCTCCGTCTGGTGGGACTTGATGGCTTTCCTCAACAACCTAGCGACATTGAAAAGCTTCATATTCATCCACCTGCGGTCAAAGTTGGTGAACAGGAAGTTCTGCAGGTTGGTAATTAATGCAATCTTGCCGAATGCTCTCTGCAATTGTTTTGAAATACTTTCGTTCGGGGTCATTTGCGCCAGATCAAGCGATGTGCCACAACTGACCACACTGTCAGGTGCAGGAGTACAGATTCTTATAGAAGTGAATGTTGACTGAAACAGGTGCAGGGATTCTGACCGGGCCTCCTCCAACTCAAAGCTCCCGGGGATCAGACTGTTCCGTGTCATAAAATTTCTTTCATAGCCGGATACATAGCCGGCACAATTGTATATTGCTTTGAAACGCTTTCAGAAGAGTCTTTTAGAGCTTTGAAGTGTAAGCACGATAGATCGATGGCAGAGAAGACAAGAGACTTAGGATTGATTCTGTATCAATTGGAACGAGATTTTTGAATTCGGAACGCAATTTCTAACATTGGCTTTGTACCGTTGCAGCGTGTTGCATGTTGCGCATGTATACAAAAAAAAAAATTTTTCCTCAAAAAAATTATAAACAACAGTCAAAATGCTGAGTCAATTTGATTAAAGGTTTTATCATGTATGCATACCGCAGTCGATCGTTATAATTTGACAGAAAAAAAAATGAATATGCATGCTTCAATCAATATGCATGCATGCACATTGTATGATCGTCGCATTGATCGAACCGCCCGTCCCAAAAATCTTTAATGTCTCTCTGGTCCTGCATCAGTCCGGTATGCATCTAGGCAAATGCCCTACGCCTATGAGTCGTTCGATAGTTAAATACTCCACATGCCCTCTGGATTAGGCCAAGCCTATCCTAGGTCATGCTGCTTATGGAGTCCCAAAATTACATGCAGCTAAAATTCCATGCGTGCATTGACCGTTCACTCTTTCTGTTATCAGATCCGCTGGCTGGTTAATACCCATTACCTGACGTTTAATTAATTTATAATTTGGAGCTTTTACGCTACCTGGTACACTTTTTACTGCCCCTCTATTATGGTCACTTTCGCTCACCATCGTCTCCTCCGACTCTCCAGCAATAAAAGCCATAACTTCTAGACTGCTCTTATATTTAAAAATCAGCTTATATTTATCAATTAAAAAATTTGAAAGATATTCTAGATTTCTTAGATATAAGATTTCAATAATGTATTTCTGTTAATTTTTAGATTAATTTCTAGAGTATTTCTATTAAATTTTAAACATGATGACCGCAGTGGGAGGGACTTTATTCAAATTTGTAGTGATACGAATCTTGTTCCTTTGAACGGACTGACGGGAGAAGCAGAAGGAGAGTCCTTTGTTTTTCCTGGTGAGTGCACTCACTATTCTAGACAAAGCAGCATGTCTACGCCCACTTCCCTCATTGATTACGTACTTACTGATCCATCTACCGTACAGAGGGGTTCTGATTCGGAGGTTCACTTTGATGGTATTGCCTTCCCCGACCAAAACCTCTCTGATTGTCCTCCCCTTTTCTGTTCAAACCGCACAGCACTGGTCTCTAATAAAAAAATCGCACCGCTTGCAGCAGCGGTGAGATCGTTTGCTGAAGATCGATAGCCTGGCTTATGGGCCTATCATGAGCAGATCGAACTATTCGAGAAGCCGCCTGCTCCTCCGCCTCCCCCAGTAACACTGTCCTCGCATTCCCAACCAGGGCTGACTTCGGAGGGCGGTGACGATTGTGCATGTCTGCACAGGTTAGTTAACGAATGGTCGCACGTGCTAGTAGGGCCGATCAAGCAGACAGGGGACAAGGGGCCTGGCCCAGAAGGTAGACAATCAAAGAGAGAGACATGGTTTAATTTGGAATGTAAAGCTTTACAGAAAGAGGTTAGAGAGGTAGACGAGAGATGGAAGCTAGTGAGAGATGGGAATGGAAGGGGAATAGAGTTTGATAGACTGCAGAGGCTTCTTTGGGTCCATCGTACTCTGTTTAAAAGAAAGAGAGTTATGTGAGAGAGAGCATAAGCCCGGAAGGTACAAGAAGAGTTGTTAAAAGACCCGTTTGCTATCTAAAAGAGAAAAACAAAAGCTGTCTCAGCTGGAGGAGCTTCCCATCCTTCTCCACACGAGTTCTTGAATCATTGGGCGGGGGTGTTTGAAGATAAGAATGAAAAGCTTCTCCCTTCTGCCCTCCTACCTGCCCCTCCTCCTTTTCACCCTTCTATTTTGCCCTTCTTTTCCCATCAAATCTCCTTTGCTCTACAGAAAATGAATAGAAAGAAAGCCTCCGGCCTTAAAGAAATCTCCCTCGCTCAGCTTGACCTTTGTTTTGCGTACTCGGCGCTCTCTTGTTTTTTACTTTTTGTTTTGTTTAATTGTATGCATATCTTTCCTTGCTGGGCTCCCTCCTGGAATATGCTGTGTATCTGCCCTATCCCTAAAGGCCCTGCCTCTCCTTCTCCACTGAATGGAGGCCTATTCACGTTGTCAACCCTTTTACAAAACTTTTTGGTTTGCTGATGGACGGCCGTGTGCGCTCTCAAGTTGAGCTTGACATCAGGCAGTTAAGTTTTAGAGAAGGGGTGGGAATGAAGGAAGGGGTAAGCATGCTTATCTCTGCCATTCTCTCCTCTAAAAAGAAAAAGAAAGCTCTGCAGGCAGGCTTTGTTAATTTTTCCAAAGCCTTCGACACTGTGCCAAGAGCTAAGTTAATTCAGAAACTGAGAAGAGAAGGTGTGTGTGAGGCAGATGTGTATATGATATCTGTGAAATGTACAGGGAGGTCTGGGGGAAAGTAGACGGGGACTCTTTGCATTTTTAGGAGGGCGCTGGGGTAAAGCAAGGTGATGCTCTCTCTCCCATTCTCTTTCTTATCTATATCAATGACCTTCCCCGTGTGTGTTCAGTTAGTAAGAACGAGGGCGAACGAGGGGGCCGTAGGCAGACTCTGAGAAGCAGAAGGAGCAGGATGGTCAGATAGCAGAATGGGGAAGGGCAGCGTCGAGAAGCCCGAGAGAGAGCCCGAACCTGTCCTCCTTGAGAACTGCATCTTAGGCAGTCTGGGATATGCGGATGATCTCTGTTTCTTCACTCATTCCATCTCAGATCTGCAAAAGAAGTTCTCAGCCTTGGAAAGGTATTGCAAGGAATGGGGATTGAGTATAAACTTAAAGAAAACGAAAATCTTGCGTCTGTCTCCCTTGGCTCTGGGGCAGTCTGCAGCTAGGTCTGTAGGTAGAGTCGTGTATGATAGGAGGAAAGTTGAATGGACATCCGAATACAAATATCTGGCGTATGTTTTCTTTGAAGGGGGGTGCTTAAACAAGACAATTGAGTCCCGTATTGCTTCTGCTTTGCGGGCTCTGGGAAAGATAATTGGGTTGATTGCAAGCATGGGCCTGCTCAGTATTGACGCGCAGGTAATAGTCTTTAGAGCCTGCTAGACCCTCTTTAGCACTCTACTGCCTTGAATGTCTGCCAGTGTGGGATGCAGACCTGCTCGCTCTTGATACTTTGCAGCTTTGGTTTGCCCGTTGGTGTGGTCATTTATCTGCTCGCAGCCTCCGCCTGCCCTCTTTTTGCATCTTTAATCTTCTTCCCTGCAAAGCCCTTCTCTACTCCCATATGGCTAACTGGTGGCACTCTCTTTCTATCACAACACACACTATTCCTGCAGCTATGTTGCATACCTGGAAGAATGACTGCTGCCAACAATTCACAAGGTCTATAGACAGGCTGCTTTGTTGGGCTGATTTGATTTCTGTCCGCTTGTTGAGGGTCGAGCCCGATCTGTCTTCCCAACGCGGGCAGAATGGTTATAGGGCACAAGGCACCGGCTCACTTTTCTTCAAGGGCAAGGTGAGACAAACAGTTGCAAAGGAATGCATGAAGGCTTTTGAAGATGATGGGCAATCTTCCTCTCACTTTCCCCTCCTTGCTAGACTCACCCCTCTGCAGCGCGACTTCCCGTCCTCCTGCCATATGTTTGTCTTCCTCCTGTGTAGCAAGTCGTCTTCCAGTGTTCTTTCCGTCTCTGCCCTTCCCCGTTCTGCCTTATCGGTTACGGATGGCTCAATCTTTTCTTTTTTGCGCATGCTGATATACAACCTGATGGGCGGGTAAGGTAGGCTGCCTATTGGTTGCTCTGATAGAAAGCTGTATACCTATAAAAGCTGCTGCCGGTGTGTAGATGATTTTATTTATTGACTCTCTGTTTGCCCCCGATGGACTGCCAAACAAGGCTTTTTGCAGTGGTTGGCATTAATTCAATCAGACCGCTTCACTCGTTATGACTCACCCTTTGTATCCGCCTCCTTTTCTAATCTGGGGGTTCACAAGTTCATCACATTGCTCTTGCACTCTCAACCCTCTCTCTTCTTTATGATTTCTTATCATATTGTAGTAAATGATTGATTAGATTAAGCTAGAGATTAAGTTCGAATAACTGTCGTCCACTTAACTTGCAGCTGGCATAATTGAACAGACGCATGCATGTATGCACCGCCCAGGAGTTTTAACTCCACCTAGGGTTTCGCATCAATCAATCAATCATCAATCATGATTTTAAGTTTTAAAATATTTCTTACTACATATTTCTAACACATTTCCTAACTTTTTTACGCTTTCTTATAGAGTACAACTGATATGATAGAACATGACACATCATTTAAAAAAAAGGTTTTGAATGGTCTGACGTGATTATGCACTCTTAATTTGAGTCTTAAACATGTTGTCTAAAGTAGGTGGGGGGGTGGGAGACTCCCTACTACTCTCCACATACCGTTCACTTTCCTGAAAGGCAGAAAAGAGGGTTGCCCAGCGCCGCCCACCTATAACTTTATACGATATACGGTTAGAAGTAATTACCGGGAGTTTTGATGGTAGCCTTGTTTACTGTAAATTTGGTAACCGACGATTGCTAACTAGGAGGGTTTAGAGGTCTTACCCTAAGCCCTACCACTACCATGGTAATTGACAGCTAGGGGCCCTGGCATTCGAAAAAAAATTAAAAAGAAAGTTTTGAAAGTTTTTTGATACAAATTAACATGCACGATAAAATGATTCTATCAATATATTAAAAAAAAACATTTTTAAACTTTTTTTATCTAAATTGTTTCTACAATGTCAAAAGCTTGACTTTAACTTAAACATATTTGTGGCTCTAAAAGAGTTTTGTAATAAATCTATCTTTGTTGAGTTGTACGGTTGTTTACTAAGGTCGATTGCATACTCAGAGTCTTAGTACCTGTTCAATTCGATACGCATTATCTCTATCTCAGATCAATCAATCACTGTACGTGCACACACAGCTGATACGACCGGTTTCGGCTGCTGTCAGACAGCAATTATCAGGTGTCTTTACGTATACATTGATTGACTTTCATGGTTATCTGCAGAGAAGTGGTATTTGAGAGGCTCAACTTTGAAATCTGATGCATGGCCATCTACACCACGCTTTCTGTCGACTTTGATAAGCTGAGCAAGCTGAAGTTACAGTAGGCGTACTCGATTTACCAACTAGTTTGTTTAGCTTGAAAAAACAATTACTACTGTTTTGGTTACCAAAATAATGGTAATTAATGTGACTCTGCCTGATTACCGTAACTATGATTCTAGTTACGGTCTAAGTTACCACACGGCCTAATGGCCACACAAGTTACTATCCTAAATTGGTTATTCCTAACCGTACAGTGTATATAACTTCAATTTTTTCAAACTTTCAACATAGGGGTGCATCCTCCTATTAGGACACCNGGGGGGGGGGGGGGCATCCAAGCTTGCTCCGTTATGCCCGTGGATGGTGGGATGGGCATCAGGCGCTTCGCGCCCGATACGCCGGACACCGCCCCCCCCAGCGTCCGCTGCTGCCGGCCCGTGCAAGAAGGGATACCCGGGGGCGGTGTCTATGTAGAGTTGCCGACCGAGGCTGACGTTCAGCTTTTTAATGCATGCATGCATGCATGCATGCATGCATACATTTTTTTTCTTAGAGGCCCATGTATGCAACGATGCTCCATAATAATACAATAACATGTTTTATGTGTGCAAACCGGGGAAAGTCTCTCAAAATTATGTGGACCATCTTTGGAACTCAAACCGCACAACTTATCCTCAACGTTCAAAATTAATTTCACCTCCCATACACCTGAACGTGCCTGAACGGCAACACCCACCCAACCTTCTTCACTGAGTCCTCTGCCAATCAGCACCGGCCACTCAACCCAAAAAGTTCGGCAAACACGCTCTGCTCTGCTAAATCGGATATCAGCTGATCTGAGGTAAACAGAGTGATTTTTTCTCCACATGTCGATCAAGAAAGAAGTCAGTTTGTAAGTGTAGATCGGAACAGAGACGGGAGTGAGGCCGGAAAGATGACGGCCCTAAGCTTCCGTCGGTATATTTTGGAGTGAATGCAAAGAGAAGGAAGCTTCACAAAAAAAAGGAACAGTGTGAAGAGATCGTGTCGTTGAATCCTCGTCTACTGGACTTTGTCCGCGTTGATCCCAATAACCCTTCTTCTGCTATCAACCCATCTTTTTTGCGGTATATCCCCTGCAAGATCGACATTTCTTTGAAGAGTACATGCATGTATGACTCTATCGCCTTTCCCTCTATCGCTTTTTCCTCTCCTCTCAGCATCTCTCACTGTTTGGATATCGAAAAATTACTGATGACTTACATAGTCATTGACAAGTTGCACATGAATGAGATCGCACACGATTGTTAACTAAGCTAGTGACATATTAGTAACATGATTAGTTTGAAGACACTTTTAAATAGTGTCTGATAGTTTAAGATATATTAGTGTTTTTGAGTTTTAAGATAGTCTTAGATAGTTGAAGAGATTTTAGGGAATTGTATAGCTGAGAAGTTAGGAGTTTTTTTTGTCTACCATTATGCCTTACATCCCCCCGCCATCGGTAGTCTGGCGTTTTTAGATGACCTCATTCTGAATCACACCAGAGGGGGGCATCCATCCTCAGCTCTCGTAACGCTGTACACCACTCCCCCCCCGGTGGTATGCACCCCTATCTTTCAACATTATATATATGTTTTTTAATAGATATACTACATCAATTAATTCATAGTATATAAACTAAGATTATACAGTACGGTTAGGAGTTACTACCAGCTCTTTTTAGCCAGTAGCAAGTTACCGTCAGTTTGGTAATCATGAGATAGTAACCGGCGGATTTGAAGGCATGTACCACTACCATGGTAGTTCAAGGAAAAACTCTGCTAAAAACAGTTGCTAGACCTATTTTAAAGCCTAACGACTTAACTCATTAGCAGTTTAAAGCCCTGAAATGATCATACTTAAATAATACATGCTATACATAGAGATATACTACTTAAAGTTCAGTCATTAAATGATGAACATTGAATTTTATTAGAGTAAACTGTTAATGAAGGCCAAAAATATAATTTTTACTAGTCTTAGTAGTCTAAAATTGTTTTTCTAGGATAAGTTTGACTTAAAATATGGCCAAATCTGCCTGTTTGTAGCTATTACCACTACCACTGGAACTTGGGTGTAGGACATCAAAATCAAATAATAAAACATAACGTCATTTTTTGGTTTTTTTTTTCAATATTTAATTTTGATTTTTTTTATTTTTGAAACCATCCAAATATAAATCAAGACACTAGTTAAGACATAAGTTCTAACTAAAGTTTACTAGGAGGTTTAACCAGCTTTATAAAGAGAATGATAATTAAAATTTAGTTTTTTATATAAAGATCCACAGAGATCCATAAGAGGAGACGGAAGTCTACGCACGGAACTGACTGAAATGAATTCAAATGAATCTCAAATTACTGAGTGACGCTAGAATTGAATTTTATATACCGACTGATCCCTACCAATCCCTTTGGCAACCAACGTTTTTATACCGTGTGTTAGGACTGCCTGAGGAAGCAAGAAAAAGACCATTCAATGATGATGCTGGCAATATCATTAAGGAGAACGGGTGGGTGTGAGCCTAGGTGTGAGCAAAGTGCAGAGACTGCAACTTTTAGTCTCATGATTGAAGACAATGACAGAACACGTTTTAAAAATATTTTCAGGGTCGTGAAGGCGGCGAAGCTTTCAAAGTTCCAAAAAATGAGAAGAAAAAAGATGAAGATGCCGGCGGGAAACAATGGGTGGGTCGGTGGATAGACGGAGGTGCCGATTGAAGTTGTCAAAATTCTTGAAGAAGGAAATATAAAAATTATATAATTCAGCCTATCATATACAGACTAACTTCAAAATTCATCTTCATTAAAATCTATACAATTGCTTTCAAAAATCCTAAAACAATTCATTTAAATTTTTAAACACGTTTTTAGGTGACCGGAAGGTCCTCGTAGCAACCTATAGGTCAAACTTTACATTTTTTGCATTTGAATCATATGGTCATTTAGTTGTGAGTTAGATTCATGACAGTCTCAGAATGGAGATGTCAGGGGTGCTAGGGGTGACTGAATCTGACGTCATCCTCATAGGATCTGTATTATTAATCATATGATACAGATACCTGCAAGACACAGAAGGTTCGTTGTACCTTGTCGTAATGTCAGTCTCTTACCAGTTGTAAGGACCTTGCATATGAGAGTCCGTATGTCTAAAAGTCGCCCAGATTAAGCCATATTATTTCTGGTACGACGCCAGCGAGAGTAAAGGAGGTTTGGAGTAGGCTGTACAAATGCCTGCAACGGACGGGAAGCTTGTCTTCCCTCTCTTCGTCGACAAACCCAATAAAGACTTGGCGGTCAATGAGGTCAATACCTTTTCGAGGTTTTACGACTCCTTCCTTTCGATTTTGGATGGAAAAGTAGACCTTGACGGGGTGAAGCTGGATCGTTGGATATGTGAGCAGCTATATCGGTCAACAAAAGGACACCCCAGGGTAGGGGTGGTCATAGACAACGTATTTCAGAAGAGGAAAGCGGGTGACTATGACGATGCCAACGGGAGTACCGAGTACGATAAGTACAAAAAGGCCCTTATTGATCCCCTCAAGTCATCGGGGGAGGATAATGATGAAAAGAAACGGGATGAGATAGAAAGAGAGTGGGAGACTTTCCCCGCATTGAGCAGATCAACTGGGACTGAGGTGATTAATCAGTATAGAAACCTGGTAACCCGTACCGATAGTCTCAAAGGGGAAGTTCCCATGAGGAAGAGGGCCGATGCTGTACTCAGATCCCTGTCCCAGTCGACGTAGGATATCTGGTCGGCAACTCTCACATCCGTACAGCTGAAGGATCCAGACGTACTCATTCAGAAATTCACTAAGATGTCACAGTGCAAGACAGTACATGGAGATGAGTCTGCCCCGCAGAAGGGGGGGCTTGCACCCAAGAAGCAGGGGGATATACGGGCCGTCGTGAAAGAAGAGATTGCGCTGTTTGTTGGAGGTGGGATGGGACTCCCACGTAAAGAAAAACCCAACAACACCCGTCCCCCGAAGAAGTCAAACAACTCGTGTCAGCCGAAAGGCAACCCCGTCTCGAATTCCGAAAAGAAGTGTTGGCGTTGTGGTCAGAGCAGCTGCAAGAACCCCAATACATGCAAATCACTCAAAGAGGGGAATGAGTGCAAGTGCTGTGGTCGTCTGGGCCACTGGAAGCCAACCTGCAGGTGTAGCAAGTGTATGGCAGAGAAGAATGCCGCCCCACCCAAGTCGAAGAAGAAACAAACAGTTAACCACGTTCGAGGAGATCCGGGTAACCTGGGTGAGTTCATCATCGGAGAGTATGATGTGCTCAACTTTCGCTTTTCCCCTCACATAGCGTTTGATTTCCAGCAATCATCGAACTGTGTCACATATCAGTGTACGAACTGTCGGCATGATGTCGGACGGGCCATCATGGTGGACATGGGTACCGAGAGGGGAATGCATGGGGAATCGTGGGAGACTGCAGAGAACTGGAGTTCTGGTTCGGGAACAGCCGTACTCCGTGCGCGTCGGCGTTGCAAAGCGCGATGGCGACGGCCGCTAAACGTCCGAGCGCGTTTGGATCAATGTCAATGCGATCGGCACCATGATTCTGGAAGACGAGACGGGTAGGCTGTTCCACACGTATCTCTACCTCACAGATGACGATGTTCCCACGTTGGTCACGTATGATGCCTGCGCAGCGTTTGATAGGTCGGGCGAAATGCCGTCGTACTTTGATGTGCGAGACGTCTGTGGCATTATACATCGCATCATTGTTGATGCACCGAATGGCCACTGCTGCTCTCATATCCCTTCCTTTCCTCTCCCTGTCAATGCGAAGAAAAGGGAAGCAGAGTTCGACCGTGAGTGGGGTGGTGGTAGGCAGGCTCTGTGTGTGCAGCATGAGGTGCGTCGTTTGGACATGGAGGAGGCAAGAGTTGAGCACAATCGTCTCGGCATCCACTCGGGGGCTGAATATTTCGGTCTCACCCTCGAAGAGGACGGAAAGTCCATCACAGCAGCCTGGCAGCAGAGATTACTGCCACTTGCTGGACTTGCCAACAGAAGCAGGCAGTCAATAAGTCGTTAAGGGCAGCGACTCGGGAGAAGAGCCGGAGAAGCAAGGTGAAGGAATTCGGGGATGAAGTGTATTTAGATACGTGGTTTCCTGGGGATAAGGATGCAGAGGTCAGTGGGTTCCCGTGTGGGAATCTTTGGACAGATCTCCACACCTGTAGCAAGTTTGACACTCCGATGCATGGCCGCTGTGATGCTGCAGATTCCCTGATGGATTGGATTGATTACTACGGTGTCGTTCCTAAGAAGATCCTCACAGACAGGGCCCCCGAGTTGATTGGGGGTAAGTTCATCGAAACCTGCAAGTCGTTCAGCCCACCCATCCTCCCAGAAAGGGCCCCGACTGGAATCAAAGGGATTTTGGGGTTCGCTGAGAGACCTATCCGCACTCATCGGAATCAGGTCAGGGTGGCTCTGGACAGGTGTTTGGTTCCGAGTGAGGGGGGGAGATGGGGAGAGCGAATTCCTCATAGTCTTGCACACGAGATCAACATAGCAGTAGCCATAGAAGGAGATAAGATTGTCCATCCCACTGACAGAAAGAGTGCGTATGAGCGGAGGACTGGGGAGAAACCAGATTGCAAGTTTGCGTTAGGGGATTGGGTTGTGATTCATCATGGTCCTAAGGACCTTTCCCTCCCAGGCAAGCTTTGTATGTTTCTCTACATTTGATTCCCCCGTGTCGCAGCACTCTTGTACTACAATGCACAGAAACACCGCATTCAGGTTCTCAACACATACCCTTTCCTCGTAGAGCCCTTGCACGATGGTCCACTTGCGGGGTGGCGTATGGTGAAGAGAATTCTGGAGACCCCTGTGAAGGGAAGGCTTGTGTCTGGGAGTGAAAATGTGCTTTTGCCCTCTGCTTCGCAGCTTTCTGGTCAGAACCTTCCCGCCGCCCATCCACAGGGTGGTGGGGCTCCTCCACAGATCGGTGCGATTCAGGGGGGGCAGCCGCTGCTCAAGAGGACGGGGGGGGTACAGCAGGTATAGGAGACGACGACCAGGATCTGGAGGTAGAAGTCCAGGCCGAGGTTCCACAGCATGCAGGGAGCGGGCCCTCCGGGAGATAGCCAGAGGAAGTATACAGGTTTGCTTGTGGAAGCGAATGGCAGGCGTCTTGTGATGATGCAGACAGGGAAAGCGTATCACAAGTCTATCCCTGCAGCATGGCTCCAGCCAGTGGGGGATGGGAGTGGGAAGTGGCGAGCAAAGGGAATAGCGCCCAATCCCATTCGGAAACAGCAAGTGCTGCGTTATTTCAATTTCGTAGATGACCGTCTACCTGCTGAGATCGAATCCCAAGTCTCTCCAGGCCCCCCTCCGATTGGTGTTGGTCTGTCCGCACAGCAGCAGGGTGTTGTGAATGAGGGGGTGCTGCCAGACGCGGGTGGGGATGCACCCGCAGCCCCTCACCCTGATGGCATTCCTCCTGATCCTAGTTGCATGATGGCTGGGTAATTACCGGGTAACCGGTTACCTGGCCGGGCTAGACTAATTTTTTAAGAATGGCCAAGTTACAGGTTTACCGGCCATATAATTAAAAAAAAAAACAAAAATAAAAATCTAGAAAAAAAAAATTAAAAAAAAATATAGAAAAAAAAATTATAGAAAAAAAATAAAAAAAAAATCTGGCCGCATTCGAAAGACGCGGAAACTTTTGAATCCTAAAACTGTTTTTTTTTCACGCATGAAACTCATATGCACGCACAACAAGCGAATAACATGCATGAAAATCGATGAAACACATTCATGCGGCATGAAAGCACACACACATGCACAAAACATGCGTGAAACACATGCACAGTCAACTCGACGCGATAGCTGTATCTGAACAAAAACCAGTTGAGGGATTTTGATCCATCAACTGATTTGCGCAGACACTTTCTATCTAGTGCCTCTTCTCAGACTCTTCTTGGCATTGACGACAGCCCGAGGCTGAGGCTGGACAAAATCGATGACTTCTTCCCCTCAGCAGCTGATGCAGCAACACTTGACGCACCCGGTGATGCTTCGGAGTCTACGAGAGAAGGCAACGAGGCAGCTGGGGACGCCTCATCGGGTTGAGCGAACTGGGGGTAAAGCTGTTTCAGTTTCTTCACAGTGTCTTCTGGAACGCTCTTGCAGTTGTACCCAGCAGAACCAGCTGTCTTTATCAAATGTCTTACACAACGGTCAATGCGAACCGATTTCCACTCAAACTGACAGAATGCACATTTTCCGGGCTTTTGCGATCCAACTTCTGCACCGCCCTGTAAAGGAAGAATGACAGCTGGAATCTGTGTGAACAGTTTGCCTTTCGACATCTTGAAACTTCTAAGTTTGGCTTCTTTGGGGAACAACTGCTCAATCAAGAGCAAAACCAACGTTTCAACAACACAGGGTCGCGACGTTTCCACATAAGAAAGTGCATCACTGAACGATCACATTCAATTGCGACAGGAGACTGCATACAGGCGCGCACAGGTACCGCAAGTATGCCTGACGCGCCGGGCGCGGTCGCGGCGGCCTTCATTGCGCCAAGGCCGCGCGGCGGCCGCACGGACGTCGATCGGGCCGCGGCGCGGGCCCGCGGCGCCGCCACGACTCGGCCGGCCAGGTTACCGGCCAACCTGGTAACCACCCCCCTATTTCTGGCTGACTACCAAGTTACCAGGATGAACGTAGGCTCCTGATGACTCCTTGTTTGGTTCCAACCTCCTCAGAAATCCTCAGCACAAGGGGGGGGCAGAACAAGGATCAGTGCATTCGGAATCGTTGGAGGCGCTGGCAGCCTTTGATTTTAAGAAAGGCTCCATCAACATTCCAGCAAAGGAGGAAGAGGTGAGGGAGGGGAAGTTCAATGAGGCGATGAGAGATGAGTGGCTCCAGAACATCTGCGGGTAGGAGGTGTTTGGGAGGGCGGTTCTGAGGGAAGAGGCCAAGATGGTGATGGATCTTGGCTGGAGGCTCACATGGAAGGAGAAGGAGGCAGAGAAAGGAAAGGGGAAGGAAGGAAAGAATGGAAGTCCGTCTCCCAGTCACTTTCCCCCCACAGTGACAAAGAGAGTGCCAAAAGCCCGATGCTTCGGGAAGGGCTTCCGGGACAAGAGAAAGATTGATACCTTCACAGGTATCCCTGTCCCTGCTCTGATCTTTTTCTGCATGATCTAGGCACTCGCGTGTGCTTTGCAGATTTTTGTGAGGGATGTGAAGGGGCCGTTCCTTCAGTCTACCGACATGAATGCAGAGAAAGTCTACGCGCGTATGCCTGCATGGATGCCTCCGATCCCAGACGTGTGCCCCTATCCAGACATGAAGCCCGAGAAGTAGGAGAGAGTGAAAGAGTACGCCAGATCTCTCTTGCCTGGACAGATCCGGGAGGTCGTTCGCAGTCTCTACGGCATGCCTGTCTCATCCAAACTTTTTGACAACAAGTGGGTTGGGACAACGGGGCGGATAGGGTTTGAAAGAATAGAGTTAGGGATTGCAGTTAATAAAGAGAAGAATGTTCTCATCAATTGGATCGATGACGTTTTTGGCCTGATTGATTTTGGGCAGGTTGAGAGGGTGATGCGACATCTGCAGGGGGAGATGGAGTTTAGGAAAATGACGAGGCTTGATATGGCTTCATACAAATTCAAGTATGCGGGAATGGACTTTGAAGGAGACAAAGGGGAGTACAGAGTCTCGATGTCCTCGTATCTTGAGGGAGTGGACACAGACAAACTGTTCAGAGAATACAAGATCCCTCGGAGAGGAGTGGGGGGCACGTCTTCATGTAAAGAAAAGGATTTTCATCTGCAGGAAGGTGAGCAACCAGATCTGTCTCTGAAAGACATCTACAGCAGTGTGATCGGATGTCTGGGTTGGAGGGGACGTCTCTCTCCTTTCCATCGTGTGTGGTACGATGTTCTTTCTCGCTATGAAAAGATACCGACCCACAGGCATCTCGCAATTGCTATCAGAATCCTGCACGAAATCAAGAAAGATCCAGAAGGTCTGAATTTCCGCCGTCTATCTCGCTCTCCTCTTCTCAAGATGGTTTTCTTCATTGATTCCTCTCATAAGAAAGACACATATGAAGGGAGGCATACATGGATTGCCCTTCTGGTTGATCATGTCTGGAAGCCAGGAGATGAACTGTTCAACATTTTCGCATGGCGTTCGATGCGTTCGACCGTCAAGCTGGGTAGCTCTACAGCGTCAGAATTGGTGGGTTTGAGCAGTGCCTCAAGCGTGTGCCTCGACTGATTTCTTTTGGCCAGAATTTTTAGAAAGGCATGCCCGTACAGTTCTTGATTGACTGTAACCCTTTGCATGATTAGTTCAGATCGGGGATGGCAGATTCAGACACGGAGATGCAACATGTTCTCGACTGGTGCATTCAGAGATGCAAGCAATTGTCTGCCAGCGTTGTTTGGATCCCTCGTGAAATTCAGGTAGCCAATGCACTCACCAAGCCTATTACTTTTGGTCAATCGATCTATGATTGAAGTGTGGATCGTTTGCCTGTCATGAGGGGGTGAGTTGTGAGTTAGATTCATGACAGTCTCAGAATGGAGATGTCAGGGGTGCTAGGGGTGACTGAATCTGACATCATCCTCATAGGATCTGTATTATCAATCATATGATACAGATACCTACAAGACACAGAAGGTTCGTTATACCTTGTTGTAATGTCAGTCTCTTAGCAGTCGTAAGGACCTTGTATATGAGAGTCCGTGTGTCTAAAAGTTGTCCAGATTAAGCCATATTATTTCTCATTTTTTTTCGGTTTTGATTATTGTTTTTAATATCCTACGCCTAGACTGGAACACTACTACCGGAACCATAAAATTGGTAACTAGGCGGCCTAGCGGCCGCTTAGTAACCGTCCTACTTTCATTACTCCTAACCGTACTGTGTAACTAAGATAAAAACTTATAGAAAAATGAAGTACCATGCAAAAGCATGACTCTAAGTACTAAGTAGTCATTCATTGACTTTAGAAAAAAAAAATCATTTATTCATTCGAATGTACCAAAGCTTATATACATGCAGGCTATGCTAGTAGATGATAAATAATAGAAATGAACTTTTGAACAATCTAAAGAACCGTTGTTTAGCATAAATATTCAATTAGTAATCAATAAAAGGAAAGAGTCATATTCAATCTCATTATAACGAAGTACACTGGCACCACAGTAATTTGAACTATGTCAAGTGAACGAGCAGGTCTCTATCGACTCAATGGTCGTTCTTCTAAGGCAAACGCAGCAAAATCGAACTCTGCAAGGGAAGCCGCGGAGGCTGCAGCCTGAAGGCTCTGACGCCGGTCCCAGAAAGGAGTCTGTGCACCTTGTTTGGCCGCCACCGTTGCCCTGATCGCATCGGAGAAGGACCTGTACAGCCCTGTGACCTGCCGACGGCCCCCATGGGCAGGACCGAACGTCTGGCCCCCACAAGTCCTCGGTCTGTGGATGCCCGAAGTTGCCAAAGGAGACTGCAGGTGGGAGAAGCGACGAGTGCTAGTAAGTGCTGCAGAGGGGGTAGTAATTCTAGAAATACCCCTCCAGTCGTTATTCTTCTCCTCCCCTTCCCCTGGCCCCCCCCACCATGGGGGTCCTCCCCCCTCTCCTGAACACCCCCCAAGGGGTCCAGGCGCTGGCGGCATCCATTCTGTCTGGGTGTTTTCACTTATTGCTGAATTATGAGGCAGCTGTCCGCTAGGCAGTGTTGCTGTTAGGGGAGTGATTGAATTCCGTCCACGATTCGAGAGGTCTGTGTCTGGAAGGATTGAAGGAGAGGAGAGACCAAGAGAGGGAGAGGAGGGGCGCAGAGGTCGCAACTTTTGGACAGTGAATTCTTTTGGGAAATTGTGATGAGAAGAAAAGCCTGCAGCAGCAGCAAGATCGGCGTTTGCTCTTTGTTCTGTACAGGGCCAACCATCGAGAGTCGCATGTCCTCGATGCGTCGGTGAAGGAAGTGAGACAGCAGAGGGATGGGGACGCCCCCGACAAATTCCTCCTTCTGAGACAAAATAAGGGGCAGGAAAAAAAGAAGAGGAAGAAGGAGAAGACTCCTGATTTCCCTCCGTGCATAAAGGAGACGATTCCAAGTTTTGATCTTGATCTGGAATTATAGACAATGACTGTCTTGATTGTTGGTCTAAAGCTGCCGGCACATACGGAGAGAACGGGGGAGGCGGGTGGAGCTCAGCGACTGGACAGGAAAACCTGCGGGTAGCTGAAGGGCCCGTGTGGTTTTGTTGCGTGGCTGCCGGTAGCCGAAAATCTGCTCCCGTATCGGGTAAGAGCCCGGGTGTGTGTGGGTGCTGCTGGTGGATCCAGTGTGGTGATTGGAGAGAAGGTCTTGGAATTGCCTCGTGAATGCGTTGACCGGTCTTGCACCCACTACTCTCGGATCGGTCAGGCCATCCCCCCGGGGTTTGTGAAGACGCACTGACAGACAGAGAAGACCCACAACAAATAAGGGGGGCAGGGGGTAAGCCTGTAGGGATATCTGATGAATCGGGCTGTCTTCCACCTTCCCATGGGTCTGTTGGTGTGACTGCCAGGTCGACTGTCTGCGCGATGCTACTCATTCTTCGGCGTTCTGTCCGACTGCTGTGACTTCGCTCTTCTTGTACATTCCCCCCAATCTTTAGCCTGTGTCCGTCCCTACTCCACTGCAGCCCGCCTTTTGGTTTCTGGTGCCCCCCCAGCTCCACAGCCTCCACTTCAGAAGACAGAGGCGCCCTCTGACCTCGTCTCCCTTCTCCTCTCTTTCTTCCGGGACCGTTGAGGGGGAGTCGGGCGGCCTGTCTGTGTGTGTGTGCGTGCGTCAGACTGTGGGAGGTCCAGGGTCGGAGGGGGATGTTCTTCTCTTCCTGTTCGTGGGATGGATCTGGACTGCGTGGAACGTCCAGTACTGGCTGCTGAAGTTTCTGACGAAACGATTCTTGTTGATGGGTGAGAATGCGAAGCTTTGCTCTGGAAGGTTCTCCAGGTGACGGAGAGAGACAGATGTACGAAACGCCCACTTCTTCTTCCATACCTCTCCTTCCGTTTTCCGCACCTTCTTGCTCTCGCAAACAAGATCGAGAAACGGCTTCTCCTCCCTCCCCCTCCTCCTTCTCCTCGAGTGTCTTTTCCTCTGTCTGGCAGAACCCCGCCAAGTTTTTGCAGGACATCGCGCCCCCTTGCATACTTTTCCTTCTGAGACCTGAAGGTGTGCACGATCCCTGAAGTCTCTTGACGGACCCCTGGAGGCACAGAGAGCTGAGGGTCTGTTTGGATGAGGAAGGGGTGGGGGGGGACTGGAGGTTTCCCTTCTGAGGGAACTCGACGGGCTCTTCCCCTTCTCCCTGAGGCATCCTTTTCTTCGCATTTTTGGAAGAGAGAATGGAAGTCAGAAGCTCTAGAGACGGACGGGAAGGGCGGCGCCCTGCGGAATTGACACGACTACAGAAGGGAGTCGGGTGCACGGACCCACTTCTCCGCCGTGTCCCCTGCTGAGCTCCCTGTCCCTTATTCCGGCCATATGCAGGACCTCCGATTTCGAAGCCCTTCCTTGTCACCCCAGCACTACCACTGGATGCAGGAAGGTGATCGCTTTTCTCCAGAGTCTCACTGCCGTAACCAGTGAGGCCGGGAGGTGCGATTGGGTTTCCATCCCCGTCTACGTACGCAACATTCAGGGCGAGGGGGGGATTGGAGGGACACCGAAGACTGGGCTCACTGGGACGGCGGGAGGGCTTTCTTTGTCCAACTTTCGATGCAGGAAAAGGTGCAAACCCCGTCTGCAGCATAGATTGATCACTCAAGGAATCCTTCCTTCAGAGGCCCGGCTGCAGTCATGCAGAGCCTTCGAATCAAAAGATCGATGTACCGGCCTATTTTGGCATGCATGCACGTATCACTATATCGAAAGAACGAGACGGTCTATTGTTGCTTCTTCACAAAGTCTACACTCGCCTTGCGAACTATTTTGAAACATTTGGCAGGTCCCCTTTGAATAAATTCCTTTTGCTCATCACACGATACTTGCCTGGCCATGCATCGACGCGGTCTGCACGTTGAGTTCGATCCCACATCCACTGCATGCATGTACGTACGTCAGATGCTGCACCACGTAAGTTAATTATTAATACTGCATGCATGCATGCATGCACACAAAAATTTGAGAGAAAAGCTTGACAAGTGCGCTCGCGCGGTCGAAGTGCGCGCGGCACCCTCGCAACGCGCGAGCCCAACAAAGTTTTTGTCAAAATACTGATCGGATCCCGGAACTGTCTACTAGTGAGTACATAGCTTGGTGCGCTGTCGCATTTCAAGTCGGCTGTAGTGAAGAGCAGAGCGCTTTTGACGTATTTCCCGTCTGTGAACTTGAGCATCTCAATCCAATCATTCGGAACTCCGTTTTGTTTTACTCCTCCAGATCCATCCCCGTCTCCGTCTCCATTCAGACTGACAAACTGAAGTAGACGGACGCCTCTCAAAGGGAACGCCAACGAGATGCACCAATTCCTCAAAGGCTTGAGAGAGGACGACCTGAGCTTGCTGAATCGACTGAAGAGCATCGCTGTGGATTCGCTTTTCGTACAGGTCTGTGAAGGTCTGGACAAGTGAACTGCTAGCATGTCTCGGTTGAAGCATGCATGGTGAAGGCGGGAATGGCAGCTTGGATTCTTTCATGTGACTGCACTTAGAGGCAAACCTGGACTTTCCATGCCGCAATGGAAGACAAATCTCCAGCAGACTCCAGAGCAATTCTCGACTGTCGAGAATCTTCGTCCATGCATCCAAAAGAGAAACGGAGGCTCGCTGGAGTTTCCAGTTCGATGCGTTGGTGAAGATGTGGGCATTATGAACAGCGAAACGAGTATGACGTATTCAGTATTGTTCTCATTCGTTCGGGGACTCCTGCCTGTCGTATCGATCGGATCGAAGGATGACTCCTCAGCCGGGACTTCTTTCAAAAAAGATGTTAGTTGGTATGAGTGCGGTGTGTGTCCATTGTGTGTCCAAACGAAAGAAAGTCGATGTGTGGTTTTCGGGTTGCTCATCCGTCCCCAAATGTGCATGCCAATGCAGGGTCAGTCGTGATGCCCAGGTGGATCTCTCCACGAACAGTCATGTTCTTTGACTCAGCAGAGATGCTCTCTGAAGACACTCCCTTTCAATCTGGTCCTCTGCGTTGAGAAGTTGTTGTTTCCCTTGAGCTCGCGTATGAGAAAAGATGGTGACAGGAGAGGTCTCCGTGGGACCTAGAGTCGTGTGGCAATTTGTATGTCATCGCGTGCTCTAAACATTTTTTTTGTGTTATGGCTGTTTCTGGGTGCCGATCTTTATTTCTCTTATCTTTTTCCAACTGTCTTTCTGGAAAGTGTTTTACTGTTTTACGTTCAACCTGGGAACTCTGCTTTCGGGTGAATTAGAGTGGCTGGGGTGTGAGTGAATTTTTCTCTTCGAGGTGTCGAACTTTTCACCTCCTTTCTCTCCTCCACGCCTTTTCAATTCTCACACAGTCTCTCCGAATGCTGTGCTTCCCCGATTTTGTCCTCTTTCCGTGCAGAAACAAGGCAAAGACTCAGGGAGGGAGGAATTGACTTTCCATTTGTGGCCAACCTGAGATGCGGGGCCTGGTACCTTCCTCCGGAGGTGGGGGGGTGGGGTGAATTGGGTGATTGAGCGTGCAGTACTTAGTCATTGCATGTGAACTCTCTTTGCGAATTTATGTGTCTCTGTTTCCACTCTAGCTCTCCACTCCTTTCGTCGGGGTCGCGCTTTTCTCTGTCGCTAGGCTGGCGCTGTTTCGTTTCTGGTTTGCGCTTTTATTATCCTTCTGTGTATGCCTCCCTCTCTCTCTCTCTCTGTGTGTGTGTGTGTTCTTGCACTCCCGTTCCGATTCTCTCAAGTACATGCAGGAGTGGAATGAGTTCTGCTACTTCAAGTCAACAGACGGCCACGCAACGCAATTCAACTTTAGCACCGCCAGGTGAGCGCAGGTGAGAGGGAGTCTGGAAGGATTGGACATTCAGAGAAAGAAGAGAAGTGATAGAGGGGTGGAAAAAAGACAGAGGGAGTGGAGGAGGGAGGGCACAGACAAGGTGGGTGGATGCACGAAAAGAAAAGAGGGGCATGCAAGGGGCGAAACAAAGAAGGCGTAGAAAAGTGACTGGCGGATTCTTCCTTCTCGGTTCGCACCGTCTGGCCGATCCCGAGAAGTTTCAAGGATCGATGTAAAAAAAAAAGATGCTTGGAAGAATTCGGTCCGGGTAGGAAGTTTAGGTGTGTCGTGGGGCGGTTGAGAATCTTTTTATTTTTATTTGCAAGAAGCTCTCTGGAGGTGAACGTCAAAAATGAACTCTTGTTCTCTTTCTCTCTCCCTCCGTGCAGGCTAAACCTGAGCCTTCTTCGACTGATCGTGGAGAGAGGCGGGTGCGTGATTGTGGACAGGTTGGTCGGGTGGTCAGAGAGGCGGGCAGGCAGTTGGAAGATGGCGCGATTAGTTGGGGGGCGATTTATTGAGTCGGCCTTCTTAGATTTAAAAAAGAAATGTAGAAAGAAACCCTGTGTCGGTCTGCATACTTACCTTTCCGGCCACTCAACAGACAGACTGGCGTGAATTTCTGGAAACTCACTCCTGCTGTCTCCCTTCTTCCTGTGCATCTTTTTCTGCAGCACGAGAAAAGGTTAGTCAATTCGTTTCTTTCTGTTTACAAATGGGTGATGGCAAAGATTTTCTCTTCTTCGTTCTCCTCTCCCCTCCTCCCAGAGGCATGCGGAATAATGGAAATGTTCTGTTCTGCATGAGGCGTTTTTCTTTGCTTCTTCAAGCGTTGCTTCTGCATGAGGCGTTTTTCTTTCCTTCTTCAAGCGTTGCTTCTGGATGAGGCGTTTTTCTTTCCTTCTTCAAGCGTTGCTTCTGCATGAGGCGTTTTTCTTTCCTTCTTCGAGCGTTGCTTCTGCACGAGGCGTTTTTCTTTCCTTCTTCGAGCGTTGCTTCTGCACGAGGCGTTTTTCTTTCCTTCTTCGAGCGTTGCTTCCTTTGTTTGACCTTTTCTCGCTTCTCTCGACGTTGTCATTCAAAGTTTTGTTTTGAAGTTTTCGCATTTCGGTTCCCTACAGGCAAGGCATTCCCTGATGCCCTCAGCCGCACAGTCCCTTTCTGGTGTGCGGTTGCCACACAACTGCTGAGGGAGGAGGGGAACAAGGAAGCCCAGCCGCCCTCCTTTGTCTCCTGCCAGGAGAGAAACTCAGATCAATCCCCCATCCTCTACCCTCCTTGGGTCCCCCCCATGGGTAGGCGGGGGTGTAAATGAGTAGGTGTGTGTGTCCTTCTTTGAGCTTTCTTTTTTCTTTCTAGACCCTTGACGTCGTTGCTTTCGAGATCATTTGCACTTTGGGCGGTTCTTATTCACATCATTTCTTTCGCTCTTTCTTCTGTACGATGTTGTTGTGTCTCTGCGCACGTGTATGTATGGGTCTACATGTACAGATGTGTGTGTGTGTGTGTGTGTGTGAGAGAGAGAGAGAGAGAGAGAGAGACAGAGAGCGGGGACGAGTTGACGTATCAATCTTTCTGTACTCTCTCTATCCAAAACCCCTTTCTGAGGAGTGATTTTATTCGAGCAACCAATTTGACCCTTTCTTTTTCTTCTGCCTTCCCGGAGCGTTCTTCTTACACTTCAGTTACTCCCTCATCTTTTAGTCCACTCGAAACTCGCTCCCCTCATTCGATTCTTGGCTGTCTGCTGCCGGTTCTTTTCTTCTGCTGCAGAGAAAGAGAGGCAACAGAGACGGCTGACCGAGTGCGTAGAGGAATCTAGAGCGGGTCCGTCTGTGACGGATGAAGGGAAAGCTAGGGAGGGCGTTACACGTTTGTCTATCAGAGGGGGACAGCAGAAAGAAGAGGAGGCGCACTTGGACGACAGCCAGACTGCAATCGACATTGGGGCGGGATGCTGGCAGACCTTCTCCAAGCAAGTCTCTCTGTTTTGCGTTCTTTTCATGGTCTGATCTCTGCCTCCAGGATATTATCATTATCTTTTTCTCCTCTGCTTGCGTATCTTCGGCTCGTCCCCTCTCTTACGCAATCGCAGCCGCATCTCTGGAGTCTCTGGAGGGTCTCAGGAAAACCGCACGGTCACTTGAACGAAGCCAGCAAGAAGACGTACAACTTGTGGATTGTACAACATTGATAATGCTATGTCGATACTTGACTCGCCATCATTTTCTGAGGACATGCACTCAAAGAGACATGCAGGGAAAATTAAACAGTATTCTAAAGGAAGTGGCAAGAGAGTACTGAGGTGTCTTCTTCTTTGTCTGTTCATCGTTCCTTTCTTCGACCTCTCTGCTTCAGCTGCTCTCTTGGAGAATTATTCCTAGGTGACGAATCCTCAATGGCTGCGCGGGCTCCTTCTCCTGTCCTGCTTTGGGGCTTCACTCACTCACTCACTCACTCACTCACTCACAGGCTTACTCACAAGTGTCTCTTTTCTCTCTTGTTTGGTCACTTTGTGGGCTTTGCTTGCTCACTCGCAAGCTTATTCGCTAGTACTCCTTTTCTCTTTTGTTTGGCCTTCTTTTGGGCTTAAATCGTGTTTTTTCCCTCCACCAGCTCCTCTCTTTCCAAAAGCTGACTGATTATTTGCCTGCCTGCCTGCCTGCCTGCCTGCCTGCTTGCCTGCCTGCCTGCCTGCCTGCCTCTGTGTGTGCGTGTGTGTGTGTGTGTGTGTGTGTGTGTGTGTGTGACACAAACGCTCTGCAGGAAGCGCTGGGGTCGGTCCTCTGCCCCCTTCTGTCTGGAGCCTGTGTTCCTCTCTCCCTCCGAAGTGTGGCTGTCGGGAGGGAGGCAGGATGGGACCGGAGGAGAAGCAGGTGTGGAGGGGCTGCTTCTTCGAGATTCGGTGCAAGGAGATACGGAAAAGGGGGGTTGTGGTACAGAAAATAGGGATGGGGGGATCAAAAAAGCAGGGGGTCGAGCAAACACTTTTGTAATCGTGCTTCTCTCTGCTTCGGCTTGCGATTTTGACCCTTTGTCGCTTTTGCATTCGAAGAAGCGCTCTGAACAGACTGACGAATGTGCCGTTTCTCCACACTCTGCACGGTCTGATGCTGACTTGAGAAGAAAACTTGAGCACGTTCTGACGAAAGGGGCAAGAGGTGAGGGGGCTGGGAGGAGAAATGAGAAGTACATCCAAGGGGCAGCTGACGATGAGGAGCACTGGGCGTATGTGCATGGGAGTGTGAGGGTGACAAAAGAACTTTTTTGGTCCGACTGGAAGGTGCTTCTTTCCTGTAACGGTGAGTGATCGGGAAAAGGGGGTATGATGAATTTGGTTTTGCCCTTTGAAGCGTTTTTGCCTGTTTACTTTGGCGTGGCACTAGTGTTCTTCATTCTATATCTCCCTCCTAGCTATCGCCGGATGGCATGCAGATCCTCTTTTTGCTTTTGCGCTCTCTCTGTGGCTTCGCAGATGTGTTTTTTCGCCCATCCCAAGTTCATTCTACTTTTCTGCCGCAGTGGAAGCAGTGTGTGATTCATCTTGTACCAAGAAGACTGGATGAAATCAATGAGTCTGTTTCAAATAAATGGAACCGCATGGCGATCGAAATGATTGTCAACAGACTAAACTTTCGTTTCTGGCTTCCGACTGTGCTTGCACGCAGGAAGCAGCGAATTTGAGAAGAGGCTTTTGAGCCTTCCGCAAGCCCCAAAGACTCTGCTCAGAGGGGGTCGGTCAGGACCTCCGTCGTGCAGTTCCAGTCGGGTTGGGAAAGGAAGGGAGACGAGTGGGTTTACAGAGAGACGGCATGATGATAATGAGGAAATAGAGAGAGAGGACAGCTTGGAGGGGGCGAGCTTGGTCTCTGTTGCAGAAGTGGGTCGACTGTTGGAGACGATCGTGAGGGGCCAACGACCCATCTCGGCAGGAGTCGAGGGGGACAAAAGGAGGTGGGGAAACCAAGGAGAGGATGGGGCGGGTGAAGAAGGGAATGGCAATGCAGAAGCGTACAGAGAGATTGAAAGTCGTGGTCTGAGGTTGAAGCATCTGGTAGAAGAAGAAGAAGGTGGGGGTGGAAAGACGAATCAACAGAAGCGAGGGGGGAAGTTTTGGTCTCACTCGTCTAGTTCTTCGTCCTCTTCCTCTTCTTCTGTCTCCTCTCCCTCTTCCTCCCCGAGGACAAAGATTAGTTCTGACAAAAAGTCCTCAGAAGAGATCGAGACTCGCATGGCAGTCAAACCCGAACCTTCCATGAGCGCTTCTTCAGTGCGAAGACCGTCAGAATGTCTCGACCTCATCAGAGGCTCTTCTTCTTCTTTTTCTTCTGAATCAGATTCAGACCCCATCTCTCCTGCTTCTTTCCGCTCTCAGTCTTCCCATAAAAGCACACAGAAGGCTACTCAGGAAAGGTTGGTGAGTGGTTCAGGAGATGAGAATCGCCTCTCGAAGAGTGAGAGCTTTTTTGTGCCGCTAGGCAATTCAGGTATTGCGATTTGTTCTGAGGACATCGCGCAGGACGTGGCAGACGGCCGGCATCCGATCCCTTCACTGACGCACGCAGGCGTCTCCCTCTCCACCCAAATTCCCCCCCTGATTCTGAACCTAGGGCCCCCTGTAGTTCCTGACCAGAGAGGCCGCGAGCACCCATTAACCGCGGCACATGGGGTCTCTGGCCTCACTTCAGAGGCGCATAAGCAAAGACAAGCGTCCACCGATTTGCGTCCCGAGTCGTTGATTGGCCACTCGGTGGGAGGGTCCAACCAGGTGAGGGGGGATGAGGCAGAAGGCACATCCAAAGCGGAGTTAGGGCAACCGGCCAGAGGGGAAAGCAAGTGGGACTCTGTCAAAGTCTCCTCGACAGCTTTCTCCGAGGGTCAACCGGGCAGCTTACTTCTTCAAAATCTGCCTGCTGGCTGCTCCTACCGATTCGCCCCCTCTGGTAGCTTGTGCGTCCGTTTTCCGTGTGCGTCCTCCAAGCGTCAAAAAACAGGGCGAAAAGGAACGCAATATGAGGGAAGCAACAAGACGTTGAATATGTTGCAGAAGGGTGCGGAAACGGAAGACACAGGAGACAGACCGAACAGGTTGGATGAAGAGGAAGGGGGGACTGAGGAGGAAGCTCAGTTTGACTGTCCTTCTTCTGAGGGTCCGATTCCGTTCCAGTGGAGGTCTCTGTTGACTTCTCTTTTGCCTCTAATCGCCCTGCACGTCCACAAGAATATGCAGAAGCAGAGAGAAGAGATACATCATGACGGTCTTGCAGAGAAGAGAGGAAGAGAAAGACCTGGCTCTTCCCCGGTAGGTTTTGAGACCGTGCAGAGGGACCCTGCTGGAGTTCACGTAGACGGACCCACCAGTCAAGCTTCAGCACAGAATGTCGGGACGCCTGAGAGCACCTCACTTGACGAGAAGCAACAGACTGGGGAGACGGAGGGAGGGGGGGAAGCCTCTACAGCATTTGTCTCATGCTGTGTTCTTCTTCATTCGGGAGACTGCAGTTTTCGAAATGAGGGAGGGAGAGAAGGAGACTCGGCATGCGCCAGCAGGCTTCTGCCTTGTTTCTATATGGCAGTAGCTTCTCTTTTGGACCTTTTTTGCTTGGATGGAGGTCGCCAGTACTTGAGAAAGTTGCCGCGCTTTGCACTTTCCGTGAGGTCGCTCTGCTTGACCTTCAAAGCAATGCAAGACGTGGAGGGAGTGGGAGAGGCACTTGCCGAGCCTGCAGCTGGGGCACACACCTCAAGACGGAAAGAGGCCCGATTTGCAGAGATGAAAGGGAAACGCCTAGCTTCCTGGGAGACGCTAAAGGAAGAGGGGGCAGAAGTCAGGCCAGTTCACGTGGGCAACACTTACAGGGCTACGTCACGGTCTCTTTCTTTCTTGTTGTCTTCTTCTGTCATATCAAAGAGAGAGATTCGAATGGCAATCGTGCGTCTCCAATCATTCTGGGAATTATGTCCAGATGCAGCTGCACGGGTTTCTACGCCTCTTGTTCAGCTACCCAATTTTCTGTTGAGACATATCACTACGACTTTTAATCAATGAAATTTAAAGCTGATTTCATACTTAGTTTTATATTATACAATATCTTTATAAATTTTAAATTATAATACAGAAACTTGTCATTCAAAGTATGTGTCCCTCTTAGACTGTTGCATGAACAGCTGTTTTTAATACTTCAAAATATGAATCCTTATAAATAATCACTATAGAATATTTATTATAAGCTATTGTATGAAAATTTGAGTTCATTTTTTTATACTATTTATACGCCACCTAGTGCGGCGCCGCCCAGGAGTTATAGATAAATCTGCTTAGGGTTTAGCCCAAGGTGGCAGGGTTTAACATCAATCAAGCAATCAGTCAATCAATCAATCAACTATTTTTTAGAATATAAATAAAAAAATGTTTTACGTAGTCTAGTAATAGACAATCATATCATAAATTGAGTGACAGTCAGGGACTCTGACAGACTCAGACAGAGAATCCAGTTAAAGAATGTACGCCTGGTGGAATGTTTGGTGAAAAAGTCTTTTTTCATTTTTGAGTGGTCTAGTTATACCGGACATTTTGACTTACCTTTTTAGAAACTACCACACTCAAACTAGTTTTAGAAAATTGACTTATCGTTTTAAAAAACTTGGCTTACTAGTGAATATTGAGAAATACAAGGAGTCCAAAGCTGAAAATTAATTTATAAAGCAGACTTAAAACGCCTAGAAAGCTAGTAAAAGCAAACACTAACTTTAAATTTAAATTTCTAACATTTTTTTTTCTATTATATTTCATCATTAGAAAAAACACCCAGTTCCCTGTAGGTTTTATAAGATTTCAGGCTAGGTCCATATTTTTGTCACATTTAAAGTTGTTGTACTGCTATCTGAGTATATAGATACAGTGTAAGGCCGGTAGCAGATCGCGATTCAGTAAACTCGGAACACAAATTTTTTTACACGCAAAACGTGCGAAAATCATCATTGCGTGTTAGTGCATGCATGTGTATGCATGGACCTGGCAGCGGGGGTATGGCGCGGGGGTGCTCATACACGGAAGTGTATCTTTCTGTGTTGTTCGTATATGTGTCTGCGTAGGAGAAAGCATAAATATTCTGGTAGGTCGTTACACAGTGATTGCTTGCAGCTCGTATTTTCCAGTCTGTGTAGACGTTTGTTGTTTACAGAGAAACTGCATCAAAGTGGTTCTATTGGTTTGATACACTGTCCTCTACCTGCATACAGCTATACGAACAGGGAATTCCAGTTAGGTTTCTGTATGTTCCTTCCGTGTGTTTGTTTCCTGTGCTTGTTTTTGAGGAATTGTGCGCCTCGCCGATGGGTTTCTGCACATACAGCTTATGTAGTGCAGTTAGACGAAGCAAAGTTTGGAAGAATAAAGGTGCGGTAATTCCTGGCTGTCCGTTATAGAGCAAAGCCTGGGGAAGCCGTTAGATTGTGTTTGTTTGACACGCCCGAGAATCGTTTTGGCTTTCCGCCGGTTCGGTGTGTGGGCTTTCATTTCAAAAACTGTATTTTTGACTGATCTTTAAGTAGCCGAGAATGTTGCCATCTGTCCAATCTTCTTTTTGCAGTTGATGCGATTTGACGCTGTGGAAGGGGAACTGCCTCAAGCCCAGTTCATTGAGTCGGACCTGACGTCGCTCGTTCGTGGGGTACCCAGCAGGCGAGAACTGGATCCGAGGAAAGAAAGATTCATCGGTCCCCCTCAGACCTGGTTCCTCCCTGAAGAGCTCTTCAAGGCAGTGAACGCAGGGATATCTCTTTTTGCGGTACGTCTGAGGGCATCCTTTGACATGCTGTCTAAACCTTTAGAATGACTGCTTGCGCTGACCCCAGGCGGCCCTGATGGACCGCCTGGGGTCTTATGTATGACCTTCCCCAGGCGGTCCTTACGGACCGCCTGCGGCACCCCAGGCAGTCAGGAGGTCTTTCTGCATTCTCTCTATAGTGTAAAAAACGTTGAAAAAAGTTTAAAAATGCCTTTATTCTAGGATTTAGTATCTGAACGCAACTTTAAAGACTCATTTATAATGCTTCAAATCCCTCTCCCTCTTCCCTCTCAGATTCTTCTTCTACTGCATTTGCTGAAAAGGACATGCCATCAGGCAGACGCCCCACCTCCCTCTCCTTTCTGAATTGCTCTGCTTGATTCAGCAAGCGGGAAGGCCGAGTGCGGAATTATCAATCAGTGCAGTCAGTAAGCGGGAAGGCCAAGTGTGGAATCAATCAGTGAGTTAATCAATGGATGTACAATGATGTGCAATGATGTGCATCTCCAGTGACAAGAGTGAGAAGAGACGAAAGTTGAAAGCAACCGTCAACTTAATGTGTATCTACTGGTATCTATCGCTGATCGCGACTGCCGAAGAAAAAGTTGCTGCCGGTCTGCATGACCTGTTGGACCTTTGATATGCGGCATGTACGTATAGATCGCGAGGTCGCATCGGCGCGTCCCTCACGCGAACCCGGTCGGGCACGTACACCGTGGTTCGCGATGATAAGGTCGGTGCCTTCGTCGAAGGCACCGACCTTCGCCCCAGGCAACTCTCAACAACTGCCTGGGGTTTCACCCCAGGCAGCTCTATATAAACTTAGGCAAAACCACCTGGGGTCGCCCCAGGCGCCCCAGGCAGGTTTAGACAGCATGTCCTTTGACTTATTTGTACATGCAGGGAATGTGCGGCACTGTGTGAAAGAAGTACTGGTTCCTAGGCCAGTGCCACTGGAATATCAGTGGAAAGATGTAAATCAGCATGCATGCACAGGTTTAACAAGAGACCAATAAATGAATGACTAACCCCCTTATATAATGAAAAAGCAAGTGGTTCAACATTTGAAAGAACGTGTATGTGTGTGTATGTATATGCACTGGATGGCAGCACATAAGCATTTCTCATTTCTAGCCTGAAGCTACCTCAATTCAAGTCAGTGGATGATGTATTAAACATGCAATGCCATGTCAACTTCAGCAGAAGAAAAGAAGAGGAAACATGGGCAGGCAAGCGCGGACAAAGGGTGCGACTTCACCCTACTTGTGAGTGCGGTCGACGGGACGATGGAGGGGGAGGCTAAGAGGTTCTTAAAGAGGCTGGCAGAGCGACTGAGTGAGAAATGGGGGCAAGTTTGAATACGTGAGCAAGACGTGCGGCCAGATCCGAGCCCGACTGCAAATTGCCCACCTAAAAGCGGCAAGTGCATGCATTCAGGGGACCAGATGAGTGCAAGGGGAGGGCTGGGAGGAAGGAGGAGCTACTGTAGGCAGTGCGCTGGTCATGACTGACTTAGAGGGATAGGAAGTAGTTAGCAAATGCCGAAGAAGGCATTCGGATGGAAGAGCATCAAGTATGAGGTCGCATGTGAGAGAG
The DNA here is from genome assembly GCA_018398765.1 of Chromera velia. Classification (NCBI taxonomy): domain Eukaryota; family Chromeraceae; genus Chromera; species Chromera velia. Next base: position 31,647 of record JAHBMJ010003454.1, on the reverse strand, counting down.
AGCTAGCAGTAAGAGCAGTAACCAGGACAGAAAGAAGAGACGAAAGACGCATAGGCCAGACGTTAGGAATAAACTTTAAGTCAATACAAAAAAAAAAAAGGAATGATGAGGCTTAGCCAATTCCCGGTTGAATTCCGATTTCTGTGTCAAGATCTATTAATTTTAAACGATCAATTGGATGCAATTGATTTGACTCTGCAACATGTCAACTTCTTTGTATCGACACAATGTTTCTTTCTACAGGTCGACTTGGCCTGGGACTTCCTTCAGTTGTCCTTCTTATTGGCAGCGCTGGTTGAGGGTGCCGCTCCTCCTCCTGCTGAGGGTGCCGCTCCTCCTCCTGCTGTGGGTGTCGCTCCTCCTCCTGCTGAGGGTGCCGCTCCTCCTCCTGCTACCGGAGGGACCACCACCACCGGTTGGCTGTTCGGCAAGGACGGTCTCCTGACAGAAGAGGAGGAGCCAAAGGAGAGATCGAAGGTGACCGGTGTGAAAGAACGACGGCAGCTTGAAAGCTGGGGGCTTTTGAACGTCCTCACAGAGCTTAGAGACCCTCTAAGCATTGCTTTGCTCTCCACCGAAGAAGTTCTTGACCGTGTGCTAGAGAGACTCCAGGAGCTCTCCTCTAATGCTGAGCTTCCCTCCATGTCTGTCAACAGAGGCCACTATGCTCTAACAATGGGGCTTACCCAAGGTTTTCTCAATAAAGTCTTCAAATGTTTGTGCTTTATGGGAGAAAACCAGTACTTTTCGTTGGTATGTGTATGAATGTAGCCTGCAGCCTGTCTAGCAAGTGTTTAAGTTGTTTTTAAGCCATAAGAGTTAGTGTTTAGTAAAAGTTTTAGACTGCTTGGACACTCTTTTTATACCAATTTTTAGGCCCATAGTTCATATAGATCTATATGCATGGATCGCGAGATCAACCCTACTAGCAGTTTAAAAAACTGCTACCGGCAAAAACTTTTTGGCTACCGGTGGTTTTGCTAAAAGTGCTAATTAATTAACAGAAATTAAGTTTTTACGAGTAGCGATTTTTGAGCCAACCTAGGAGTCAACTAACGTTAGAACTAGCGATTTTTCATCAGATCGAAGGGGAAAAACATCAAAATAAAGTCTATAAATTAAACAATTTGTTTATTTTCTGACGTTTACTTTGCTTTATATACAAATTCTTAGCCTTATATTGTATATAGATCGCGCGACCGATCCTACTAGCAATTAACTGGCAATTTTAAAAATCACCACTAAAACCGCTACCTAGAGACCCAAAACGATAAGTTCACTAGCAATTCTATAAGCGGTTCCACTAGCAATTCTGAGTACATAAACTTTATGTTTTATCACTTTTGAGATTCTCTGTGCAAATGGTGTGACATTGGTGGGAGATGATTGTATGGACTATATAGTAGTGTAAGATTCAGATCTGGCCGTTACTATTTCCGGACCTTAAAATTCCGGTAACCGTCTGAACGTCCGGGTTCAGTCTGTATATGCTGAAGCTCCGCACGCTTTGCCTTCCACCCGTCTATGCGTATGCTTGCGCGAGGGGGTTGTGAGAACACCAACAGGACCCCTGGACTAGAGAAGACTTCTTTGTACGTGTACATCTTCGAATTGGAAACCAACGAACTTTTGACGAGCAGTCACCAGTCTGCTCCGCTGCATCTTGAGCAAACGTCACTTGAAAGTTGATTCTGACCTTTCGTTGCTCCGCTCAAAACCTGTTCTCAAACTGTGGATTTAAGATACATCTGTACGCATACATATCAATATTGTTTCTCTTCGGTATCCACTTACTGGACTGAGTGTTGCTTGTCGAATATGACCGCACAACGCAACAAAATGGATCAAACACCGGTCTGTCTGCAAAACGAATAAGACAGAGGTTATATAGAAGTGATCCGACGTACAGTGATGTGTACATACGGCAACGAAATCACAAGTACAGGTGGCATGATTGTATGTATACGATGCAACACTATACATGCTCTCTACAACACCTCCCTCCTTTGTACCAGAAGGCAACATTTCTTTTCAATTCATGGAAGCGGTGTGACTTTTTGTATTCATGCTTACGTTTTGTCTTTCAATTAACAGAGTGGACTCCAAAGTAGGACTTAGCGAAATTCAAAGTAACTTTTAAATTTACTATATTCTAGCTTTATTATAAAGTAAAACTAGGTTACTTAAAGCAATCTAAAGTTTTTTAGAGCATTTAAAATCGTTACTTCTATGCGAATCTGCTCAAATATGCTCAAAAGACTGGTTGATTAGCTAGGGAAAAATTACGATCACTGCGGCACATGGAAGTTAGTGAATGTTACCTACAAAGAAATACATAGGCACAAGACTAATGGATACGCTCAACAGCAACGTTTAGCGCCGCCAATCAAGTACAAAGAATTGCTTCTTCTGCAAGGGAAACAGTGCAGGAAGGAGGGTTTCACAGCTAGGCTGGTCAGAGCGGACAGGAGACGGTCAGCAGGGGTTGGAGAGGATTCCAAAGAACAGAGCAGGGGTCGATGGAGCAGGGGTCACTTAGAGAGGGTCGATGGAGAGTCTGCTGGAGCCTCCATTTTTTTAAGCTTTGCACAGCTCTCAGTTGTGCCAGACATTTTTCCACCCAGACCAATCGCTCAGCTTTCATACATTTGAATGTCTTCCACTTGCTCCGTGTATGTCAGTCTTTCAAAGCGATCCATACTATCTCGACCCAAGTACTACTTACTCGTTCATCCTTTCTCATTTGTGGCACTCCGTACTGGTCTCCCTCTGAACATCTGGATCTACCTACAGACCTGTCCTTCTTTTTTACAGTTTCTCATTGATACACGCAGAATGATTTGCAAGCTTTTACGCCGTGTAGTGTGAGTTCTTTGTGAATAGAATTATGTTGTCTCTGTGCCTTGTTCTTCGGAATCCTCTCCGACCCCTGCTGACTGTCTCCTGTCCGGTCTGACCAGCCTAGCTGTGAAGCCCTCCTTCCTGCACTGTTTCCCTTGTAGAAGAAGCAATTCTTTATACTTGATTGGCGGCGCTAAACGTTGCTGTTGAGCATATTCATTAGTGTTGTGCCTGTATATTTCTTTGCAGGTAACATTCACTAACTTCCATGTACCGCGGTGATCATAATTTTTCCCTAGCTAATCAACAAGTCTTTTGAGCACATTTGAGCAGATTCACACAGAAGTAACGATTTTAAATGCTCTAAAAAACTTTAGATTGCTTTAAGTAACCTAGTTTTACTTTATAATGAAGCTAAAATATAGTAAATTTAAAAGTTACTTTGAATTCCACTAAGTCCTACTTTGGAGTCCACTCTGTTAATTATGCATCCAGCCCATTTGGGTGGCTGTGTGGTGTTCATTCTTTGATGTACTTTATTCAACGACTCTCCTTGCCTTTTTTGATTTGTCCCATACATTTGTTAGAGAAACTTGTACAGATTGACATCAATGCGGGTCAAACAACACATTGTCTTTGTGTGCAGATTAGGAAGAGCAAGAAGAAGAAGAAGAAGAAGAAGAAGAAGAAGAAGTCCTCTCTCGCATGTTCAAAGATGTGCTTCAAAGCGACTGAACAGGAGAGAGGGAGGGTAACACAGTAACTTGTAAAGACGGGGAAATCGGTCCTGAAGGGGGTTGGGCATAACGCTCCTGTGAAGACACAAAAGGCACTCAGAGTCTTGGAAGAAAGGAGTTGGAAAGGTCAGAAAAAGGGACTCACTGATCAAATGCAACACGGAAGCGGTCAGGGGGAGACGAAACTCCATTGTGCGGCGAAAGACTCGAAAGGGAAGGGAAAGAAGAAGGGATTTGCTAGTCTGGTGAAACATGGAAACGGCAAAGGGGAGAAGAAAGTCCGTTGTGGAGTAAAAGAGGGGGGAGGCAACGGGGAGAAGGAAACTTTTCCAAGCTCTACAGCGACAGCGAGTGGCCAAAAAAGAGGAAATATCGGTCGGTCTGTGCACGCATCCAAAAGACGCCGGGAGCCCTTCGGTTGTTCTGTCTATGTTCAATCTTTCAGCATCTACACCTTTGCTTTACTTTTCGTTTTCAAGCCCTATCCCTGTTGTTAATCTGCAATCTGACTTCTTCCTTCACACACTTCGACTCGCAACTGATGCTCAAAGCATGCTTTGTGTGTCTTGTCACTGCGGCTTCCTGTGCTTGTGCAGGTGGGACCAGTGTTCTCTCCCTCACACACACTGGTGGTATTCGATTATGATGACACCCTATTTCCCACCTCCTGGTTCTTCCAGAAGGTCAACAAACATCGGAAAAAGGTGAACGGGGTTGCGGCTCTCGCACAAACTCTCTCAGCAAACGTAAGAATATGGCTCAAGAAAGTGGAAGAGAAGTGCATCTCGGTCCTTCGAACAGCCGCTGGAAGCGGGGAGGTCCGAATTGTCACAGCAGCCACGATGACCTGGGTGTACGAGAGCTCTCACTACATGATGCCAGAACTCCACAAGTACATCATGAACCCTCAAATCTTTGGTGGCAATATCCTGGCATACCAATTTAAAGCGCCTACCCTAGGGTGCAAATGGGAGGCGAAACTGGAAGGTCGGGGGGGGGCAGAAGCTTTCCTTCCATTTTTTCTGCAGTTGCATAGGAACTCCCTGTGTCAGAACAGCACTGGTTTGTTCAAGTCACACGCTTACAGCTTGCAAGCGATTCCTCGCCGGTTTCTGATGGGATTTCCTGACTGTTTGCATGCAGAGCGTCCGGTGCATCATATGTGCTCACTACAGAAAGGAAAGCTCTCTCTCTCCCTCTTTCTCTCCCTCTCTCTCTCTCTCTCTCTCTCTCTCTCTCTCTCTGTGTATGTGTGTGTGTGTGTGTGTGTGTGTGTGTGTCACTGTGTTTCTGTGTGTCACTGTGTCTGTGTGTGTGCGTGTGCGTGCAGATGCTGGCCTTTGCAGAGTTCTTCATGGATGTGCTCAGCATGGGTCACTTGCCAGAAGGGGAAGTCCGGCACATTATCTCTATTGGGGACAGCTTTGAGGAGAAGGAGGCGGTAAAGAACCTCTGCAGGTACGTCTGGCAATTTGAATGTCCTTTCGTCTCCTATTTGGTTTTCCTGGGTAAAAGGAAGTCAGGTGGCAGTGACAGGAGAAAGTGATCGAATGAAACATCTTTGGTTCATCTGGATCAAGAAATGGGAAAAGAGCACGAGCCGGACCAGCACGGCATGCAGTTTTTGCCTTCTGACAATTGGCCCTGCAATACCCGTATCCTTTGCTCTTGAACTTCTTCTTCTTCTGCTGATACTTTTTTGTTCCTTCTGGTGAACAAGAATTCCTCTCATTTTTCAACTGCCGTTTGCAGCCGCATCAAACAGGATAGGCTGCCGCATGTGCTGAAGACTGTCAAGCTTGTACATGGGCACGTGAACATCGACACTCTTTCTTTGGTGAGTCCTGCAAGGAAGCATTCAAAGGAACAAAAAAAAACGAGCAATGCATCTCTTACTTTGTAAGCAAGCCTTTCCCCAGAGCCTTCAAGAGCACAAGCAAGCGCTTGCGTGGCTTGTCTCTAAGCATGTGTATGCGTGCATGTGTACTAAGTGCGTGCGTGCATGTATGTGCGCGTGCGTGTGTGTGCGAGTGGGTGTATATGTGGGTGTATGTGTGATTGTGTGTGTGTGTGTGTCTGTGTGTATGTGTGTATATGTGCGTGTGTGTCTGTGTGTCTGTGTGTCTGTCTGTCTATCTGTCTGTCTGTCTGTCTGTCTGCTCTCACCTTTTGGGCCCCCTGCCCACACTGTTTGACTGTTGGTGCTGTTTTTTTGTCTTTGTTCTTTCTTTCTTTTTGTCTGTTGTATTCATGAAGAAAAGAAGGGAGAAGAAGAAACATATAGTCTGTCTGTCTGCTGTATATGCTCTGTGTGTGCTCTGTGTGTGCGTGTGTGTGTGTGTGTATGTGTGTGTGTGTATGTGTATGTGTGTGTCTAGGAGGGGGGGGTATCATTGTGTATGTGTGTGTGTATGTGTATGTGTGTGTGTGTGTGTGTGTGTGTGTGTATGTGTGTGTGTGTATGTGTGTGTGTGTGTGTGTGTGTGTATGTATATCATTGTGTGTGTGCATGTGTTCGTGTGTGTATGTGATTGTATGATTGTGCCTGTGTGTCTATACTTCTAGCTCTCACTTTTTCCCTCCTTCTCTTCTCTTCTCTTCTCTTCCCTTCTCTTCTCTTTCTTGTCCGTCTCTTTACAGCAACTGGGGTTTTTGAACGAGATTCTTCCCCACTTTTGCGAAGAGCACTTCTCCGAGTCTGTGGACCTCACTCTCCAACTGTCCCCGGAGAACAACCAGCTCACTGTCGAGAAGATTTCAGAACCTGCATGGTTCCCAGGTCCAACGCGCCAGCCTTTCAGGGAAGAGAGAGGAGGAGCTGACACATCATCAGAGGAGGGAGACGACACAGAGTGTGTGCTAGGGGCCATTCAATCAAAAAACAACAAGAAGCCGTCGTTCCACTCCGCCGTGTATACAGTTCAGACGCTACCGTCGGACTGAGAAACTTTTGAAGTCACCCAAAGGAAGTGTCCAGCTAGTGATTCTCTCGTTCCTTTTTATCAAAAACTGTTTCTCTAGTGAGGGGGTGTGATAAACTGAGCGAGCTCGGTTCGGCACATTGTGTGAAAACACAGCGAAATGTTAAGTACCTGCTTTACCACTCAACGAAACATGTCGAAGACCGCCGCTCTGCACCGACACGTTGAACTTTGCTTGCCAGTGGTGGGCTGCTGATATGGTTTCATCGCCTTACAGTGACCCGGTAGGCCGGATAGGGGAAGTGACAGACTGTGTAAGCGGCTCTGAGCACTCCTCGTATGGCTACCGTGCACATACACATGAGAACCCTTGGTCACTCATCAACTCGGTCGGGGGTCGATCGTTTGGTGACTTGGTCTTTGACTGTTCATCAACTCGGTCGGGGGTTGATTGTTTGGTGACTCGGTCTTTGACTGTTCATCAACTCGGTCGGGGGTCGATCGTTTGGTGAGTCGGTCTTTGACTGTTCATCAAGTCGGTCGGGGGTCGATCGTTTGGTGAGTCGACTGTTGAGGGTTCTGTATGTATAGCTGGCAAGACAAGCTTCAAAACAGTGAGACGCACACACAGATACATTGTTCTTTACTTGATGTGTGTCTTGCCTTTTGTTTATTAAAATTCTCACTCACTTTTTTTCTCTTTTCTTCATGCACTCGTTCAAACTTTTGCAGATCCTGGTATGAGCAAGAACAAGTTCCCTATGAACAAAAAGTTCATCTCACTAGCACAGGAACGAATCATTTCCTCTCGGTAAGTAAGGGACATTCCTATCAAGAAAAAATATGAAGGGTTGGCTGACTCATTAGGTATGTCCTCAACGGTCTTTCATTGAGACGCCTCTTCTTCTGTCATCTTCGGACTTCCAACGGTTCGCTTGCGTCGTTATATGCATTATACATATAGAGTCCCGTTGTTCAGTTCACTTCTTACCGTAGGCGGTCTCTCTATTACTTTATTTGATGGAAGCTGTCCATCTGATCGTGTGCGCATGTGTCTGTAAGGGTATATTTTTGTCTGTATCTCTATCCAAACATCTGTTTGCCTTCCAATGCTGTCTCTGTCGGTATGTTTGTGATGTTATGGGTCTATATCTGGCGTCTTTCTGCATGACCGTTCTGCTTTATATGACGTTGACCTGAATATATCTGAATAGCAAGTCGGCTTCATGTCACCATCCACTCCTCACAACTATTTAGTCTTGTGTTACCATCTAAACCTATGTCTATCACATGTTCTTTCCCCGGTTATTTCTCTTGAGTCCTCTTTTCATAAAACTTTATTGATCTTTGTTGTCTCTCAGAGACCAGCCTAGAGGCCAGCTGGTTTTCTAAAACTTTTTTTTTAATTAAAAAAATCTTTTCCAATTTATTTGAGTCCGAGTCTCTTGATCTCATTCTCCCTCTTCTGTATTTATTTCATTCTTGTATGCAATATTGCGTTGCAGATCTGGACAAAGGGAACACATTTAAAAATCTCAGTACAGTCGGAAAACTTAGTTAACTGAAAATTAAGCTTTTTATATTTAAACTATCAAATTAGTATCAATCTCAAATTTAATGTCATGTACATCAATGCACTTTCACCTTTATAACTTTATCATTCTCTATAAATTAAAAAACATAGAAATTGTATGAAAATCTGATAGTGGGAAATTGATGGGAAATCTTAGGGAAATCCTAGGGGATTAATTGATTGATTGATTGATTGAGTGATATGTTCCGCCCTAGGGCGGCCTTCCCGCTATGTCTGGAAATGTTTAATAGTGAAATTCGAGGGAAATTTTAGAGAAATCTATGGGAAATTGATGCCCCCCAACAGATTTCCCACTGTTTTCTCTGTGATTTCCTTAGGATTTCTATTAATTTACTATCCTTTTTCCATTTGTTTCATACGTCAGATTTCTCATTAATTTCCATTGGATTTCCTTAGGATTTTTTATGAATTCTAGCATGAATTTCCATAGATTTCCCACCGATTTCCATTTTTTTTACAAGGTTCGATCTTTAAAAAGTTTTATCAATTAGACACTATTAGCTACCGAAACTCAAAACCGGTTTGAGACTCAATCAACATTAATGATTATTAGAAACTCTAAAAGAAAAAATAGTGCAGAACACGAATTAATGACTAGAGTCCATATTACTAAGTCCATAAACCATAATTAAATTGGACTGCACAAGCTATAGTGCAGAAGCAACTTTTACAAAAAAAAATTAGCATCACTTATTGCAATGAGCAAAGTTTAGGCATTACCAGCATCCTAGCTAGCATCATTTAGAACGACTAATAGAACATCATACAGAATTAAATTTTTGCGAGCTGCAAGCAAGTTTTAAGCAGCAATATAAATTAAGCTGCGGGTCACTGCGGACTTCGTAGCCCGGAGTCGCGGGGCCGACGCGGGTTAAATTCAACTCAAAAGATGAAGCATGAAAGACCCTCTCCGTGAACTAGTGAAAGCACGGCGAGAGGCCAAACCGTGGGGGGTCAACCCATCGCTATCTCGCGCCTGCTTATTCGCCCCATTGTTGACTAAATACCTCACGATGGGTATCCCAAACGTTCCCCGAAGAACCGCCCTGTGGAGAGCTGTTCTGCCGAGAGACCCTGCAAAGTTCACGTCGGCGTTGTTCTGAAGGAGGATCTCGACGCAATCGTAAAGAACGCGATGCAGAAACCATTCATGCCTGACACTGTCAATGAGAAGGTTGATCATAACCGTGTTTCCGCGCCGGTCGCGACTGTTCACATCTGTCCCTCTCTTGATCAGACACTGCAGAAGAAATTATTTCGGGTCTCTGCATTTCGCAGCAAAGTACAGGGGTGTGAGTGCTTCATCATCCAAATGATCGACAGGCACCGCACTCCACCAAGAACTCCACCAATTCTTCAAAGCTCTGTAAAGCGAAAAAGTGTAAAAGGGGCAAAGTTTGCTGTTCAACACGCGGTGAACGTACTACCACTCTATAACACTCTGCAGGTCAGACGTGTTTCTGATCAGATCCCGCATCGCATCTGTCAAAGCAGCGAGTGTCCGAGGGTTCCCTGCTCCCTTCCAATAATAATATGATGATTCATTTGATGCGGCAACCTCGCGGGCAATTTGGATAACCTGGTGCCCCTCCTTATCCTTTGCGTCTACATCTGCCCCCTTCTCAACGAGGGCACACACCGGCACACACTAGGGCACACACCATACCCCAACGATCGACGCAGACGACAGGCAACCATCAATGCCGTGTCACCGGCCTGGGTAGAGTTGGAGCCTTCGTCTTCCTCTTGCTCCGAGTCAGACTCAGATTCAGACTCAGACTCAGAACCGCCGTCATCGTCTTCACCCCCTTCTCCCCCCTGAGGCTCGACCCGTGTAACGCCCCCCTCTCCCTCAGCCCCTCCCGCCTCTTCCTCCCCTTCTTCCTCTGCCGCCCCTCCCGCCTCTTCCCCCCCCCCC
>JAHBMJ010003454.1:0-21625 GCA_018398765.1 Chromera velia | reverse complement strand
CGAGTCAGGGTCCCCCCCTTCCTCCTCTTCTCCTCCTGCCGCCGCCCCTCAGCGGCCCCTGCCGAAGGCACCTGTGAGACTTCTCCCCCCCCTGCCTCACCGGCAGGCTGGGGATATTCTGAAGGTACTGCGGCAGGAACCCTCTGCCCTGCCCTGACCTCTAAATCTGCGCCATCCTCCAAATTTAAATCATCTGAAAACCCTTCATGTGATTGGCATAGACGGCTTTGATCAGTGCCGTGTCTCCCCCAACCAACCCATCTACATCGGCACCCACTTTCAAAAACAGACGCACGTCTTCTTCGTTGCCTTGACCCTTCATAAAAGCAGAAAACTCTGCCTAGAAATCTTCGGCGGCAACTGCACGGAAGGAATGGATAATTTGGCCAATTTCACCCAACCCCCCTCCGAAGAAGCTAGAGAGATCTATGTCATACCACCCCCCCGTCACCGCGTTAAGAGGTTCCCGAACGTTTCTCAAAAACTCTTCCCCCATCCCCGTCATCTGAGTCAAATCGGCAACGTCCTTTGGACTCACACACGGAGCAGCAGCAGCCCCCGCAGCCCCGCTGTTTTCTGCAGCAGCCTACGCTCTCACCAGCTTCTCAATAAGTTCAATTCTTTGAAACATCTTTTCAAGGGAGGCGGAAAAGGAGGCCTTCCATGAACCCAACTGCTCCAGGAAGACTTCAGTCGTCGGAGAAGAAGTCTCACCCATCGTCTCAATTTTGTTCGATTTTGTTTTTAAGCCGGGAGCTAGGCCGGGAGAATGTGTAAAAGAAAGATGAAAGAGTCAGGCTGCAACCAATTTTCAAAAAGCTGCAAAGTCTCGTTCTTCAAACTCTCTTCCCGAGTTTCCTCACAGCAATGCCAATGCGACGAAAGGATTGTCAAACGAAGGTCGTGACACAGAGTGAAATTTGTGACTCAATTCTTTCAGACACTCTCAGATCGAGTCGTCGGTTCAATGAATCCGAGATCATATCGGCGAGATGCAATCCGATCGAAACGTGAATTTCGGTCTAACATTTTCTGACGATTGGCGAGACGGCATGAGACGGCTTGGCTCTCGGAGACGGCAAAATTCTGCATGAGATGACGTATGATGATGTGGCTTCACTGCATGACCGTCAGATCGATACAATGAAAGACTAGAGAGACAGCTGCCGTCCGGCCAGCAGAAGTCGCGGAAAAGCCTGCAAGCCGACGTTCTGACTCATTCCTGACTCTGCATCAAAACCCGCATGCACCAAGCGTGTATTGTTTACCCTGGCAGAGTGACTCGAGCCGGACCAGACTGAACTCCGATTCAAAGGCGCCGTCTCCCTCTCCTTGGTCGAGATTCATCTGAATTGAGGTGCTCACCCATCAATCTCTAGCTTATTCAAAAAGAAACGAAAATGCCGGCGATTGTGCGAAAGGAGAAAGACACGATGGGGGAGCTGGAGGTTCCAGGAGACAAATACTGGGGCGCTCAGACACAGCGCAGTCTCCTCAACTTCCCAGTAGGTGGACTGGAGTCTCGAATGCCCATCCAGATCATCAAGGGCCTGGCACTCACGAAGAAATGTGCGGCGAAGGTGAACATGTCCTACGGCCGGCTTCCTGACGCTCTGGGGTTGAAGATCGTGGAAGCTGCTGACGAGGTTATTGCAGGGAAGTTGGACGAACACTTTCCTTTGGTGATCTTCCAGACTGGCAGCGGGACGCAGTCGAACATGAATGTCAACGAGGTCAGCTGACAATCAGATAGACTAGGCGGGACATGCATGGGGAGAAGAGAAAGTAATGGAGACGGGGTGGGTGAGTAGTGGGAGACGGGTGTGGGGAAATGCTGTTCGCAGTAAGGAGAGTGCATGAGAACACTTAGAGTAAGCAGGGTCGAGAGCCGGTTGGGGAAATGTTTGGATTCGGATTGAGAAATGATCGAAGAAGAGAGGGCAGATGGAGAGGTCGACTAGGGGGTGCTGTGGGAGGGGGGCGGGTGGGAAGGGGAAGGGATGAAAGAAAGTCCAGGATAGTCATTGAGAGGCTTACTCAGAGCCCGGCTCTGGTGGAAAGACAGGGGAATTGCCCCTAGAATTTGACCGTCGGAGGGGTGCTTCCCTTTCTTTGTTTTGTGGTTCCTCACCTCCCTACCTTTTTATCTTCTTTCGTTGTCGCATGACCGATTTCTGAAAACCAGAATAAAGAAAGAAAAGATAAGTTGTGACCGGAGAGAAAGAAAAGACTGAATTCTTTTACCGAAAGGTCTTCACACATTTCATTGTCTTGACCTTGATCTCGGTCAGGTGATTTCGAACAGAGCGATCGAACTGAGTGGGGGGACGATAGGGTCGAAGAAGCCTGTCCATCCGAACGACCATGTGAACATGGGGATGTCTTCAAATGATGCTTTCCCGACAGCAATGTAGGTCCCTCTCTGTGTGTTTTATGAGTTTTGGCGGGTTGTTTGTTTTTCTTCCTAAAGCTTGTCTGTCTGGTCGATGAAAGAAATAAAAGGAACAGAGAATCGGTTCATCGATTTGACTGTGTCTCTGACTCTGCCAATTTTTCAGTCTGAAATCTGGAAGCATCGCAAGCAATCAAGCAAGCTTGAAGTATCCTGCATCTGTGAACAATCTTCCCTCAGTCCCTTACACTTTCATATGTCTCTTCTTTTTTGACGATCTTTTCCTGATGCAGTCCTCTTCCTTTCTTCCTTCATCATTCTCAGTTCGTCCTGACACTCTCCCTGCAAACCCATGACGGGTCTCTGACGTGACGCTTGCTGTTCCCCCGACTCAATCAACTCGATCCCTTCACCCTCCCTCCCTCCCTGCCTGCCTGCAGATACATCGCCGTGGCCCTCGAGATCTCCCGCACAACGCTGCCTGGGATGAAACGGCTCCTATCTTCCCTGTCTGCCAAGGCTGACGAATTCAAAGAAATCGTCAAAATTGGAAGGACGCACACACAGGACGCTACTCCCTTAACACTCGGACAGGAGTTCAGCGGGTCAGCCGTAGAGATAGATGAGCAGGCGGGAAGGGAATCGAAAAGGGCCCCCGAGGACGTCCAAACAGTCGTGTCAAGCAGAATGAAGTGCAGCCATTTTTTTTTTTTTCGACGTGCAGCAGCTGAGCAAACCAAAATGTCGAACAGGAGGAATGCAGAAAGGGAATGGATCGACGTCTTCTCTCGAGGTGATATCTTTTTGCTGCCACTCTCCTTGCAAAGTTTCGAAAGCGGGTGTGTTCCCTGGCTTGTTCACCAAATACACACTAGGCCTAGCTTGGCCCCTCCTATTTTTCTTTCCTTTCCTTCTCGCGGATCCCCCAGATACGCTGCCCAGATGCAAAACGGTGTGAGGAGAGTCGAGCAAGCACTGCCATCAGTATGCGAACTTGCTATGGGCGGCACCGCTGTTGGCACGGGTCTGAATTCGGTTGGTCCCTTTTTTTTGCTGCAGGGGAGATTGAGCGAAGCATTAATGAGGCACGCTGTGTTTCTGTCTTCTTGCCTCGGTTTCTCCGCTCTTCCTCCGATTTTTTCTAGATAGGCCTGAAGTTGATATCATCAGCATGTGCATTTTCAACCATAGAGACAGAGAGAGCGCGCTTCTTCGATGGTTTCTTTCTTTCTCTTTTCCTTCCTTCTCCTCTTCAGCCACGTCCAGACGGGAGAAGCTTGCGCAGGAAAAAACTGAAAGAGGGAAATGGACTTGCCCTCCTTTTTTCAGTCCGAATGCTGTGCGTTTGCGGTCCCTCGATGATCTCTGCTAACTTTCCTCCTCCATCGTCTGTGTTCTCTTCTTCTTCGTCTGCCTCTCTCTGCCCCTGCATGCAGCTGGTGGGGTTCGACTCCGACTTTGCGAAGGCCGTGTCTGAGGAGACCTCCCTTCCCTTCAAGGTAGCAGCGAACAAATTCGAGGCCCTGGCTGCTCATGACGCCCTGGTGGAAGTCTCCGGAGCTCTGAATGTAGTGGCGTGCTCTCTGATGAAGATTGCCAACGACCTGAGATTTTTGGGATCTGGGCCTAGGTGCGGGCTCGGTCAGTCAGTGAATGAGGTCGCTCCTCTCTCTCTCTCTCACACACACACGCACACACACACACACACACACACACACACGCACACTCGATCACTCACTCACTCACTCGGGGGGAATCCTGAAGCAAGGAGGCACTCACTGTGTGAGAAAAGAAAACGAGGAATTCAGTCTTTGTTCTTCTCTGGATTCCGCCCCCGCATTCTGTCCTTGAGCAGACAGAGTTTTTTTCCGTGACGTCGCGCTCGGTCGAGTGTGTTGTATTCTTCCCCTCCCCCACAACTGTCCAGAAAGCTCGTTTTCTTTCCCTCTTCGTAAGCGTGACGAAACCTCCTTACCTTCCTTGGTTTTGTTGCTCTGTCTTGGTTTCATGTGCAAGTAAAAAAGAGTCCCGTCCGTATGCATCCTTTCTCCTGCCCCATTCTTTTCACGGCTCTTTTGTTTTTTAGGGCCTATTTTCCTCGTTGTTTTCCTGCATCGTCATCACACCCGCACGCACGAAGATGCAAGAGTGAGTGTGCATTTCCAGCAAGCCAATTGCACAGAGATCGATTTTCTGTCGCGCCTAACACTCGATACATAGGAGCGTACTCATTGCTTTGGCGTGTGATGATTTCTTGCTCGTCGGGTTGGCTGCATGCAAGCGAGGGTACGCCCATTTCTCTGCGTCTGCTCTCTCTTAATTCGATCCATCCATCCATCCATCCATCCCATCCATCCCATCCATCCATCCATCCATCCATCCATCCATCCATCCATCCCATCCATCCATCCATCCATCCGCATCCATCCATCCATCCATCCATCCGCATCCATCCATCCATCCATCCATCCATCCATCCATCCATCCGCATCCATCCGCATCCATCCATCCATCCGCATCCATCCATCCATGCATCCATCCATCCATCCATCCATCCCATCCATCCATCCATCCATCCATCCATCCATCCATCCATCCATCCATCCGCATCCATCCGCATCCATCCATCCATCCATCCATCCATCCATCCATCCATCCATCCGCATCCATCCATCCATCCATCCATCCATGCATTCCCTGTGCATGCATGCAGGGGAGCTTCTCCTTCCCGAGAACGAACCCGGGTCGTCCATCATGCCGGGGAAGGTCAACCCGACCCAGTGCGAGGCTCTGACCATGGTGGCTGCTCAGGTGGGGAGTGCGTGGGTGCATGGTCAACAGAGGCACTTTCATTCGAAGGTGTGGGGGGGTTGCTTGATTTCTTCCTGTCTACCTACCTACATGATCCAGCTCTCGGCCGACTCTGAAGAGCAGTACTCTCCCTCCAACTCAACACAGCGCGATCTCCCTCATATCACTGGGTTGGCCAACCCGAAAACAAACACACACACACACACACACGTACATACATACATACATACATACATACACACACACACACACACACATACACGCCCACATAGACATGATCCCTTGCCTCCAGTGCGACCGGATCGACTCGTATGAAATGAAATGAAGTGGAAATGGAGTGAACGTTATGAGTGCGTGCAGGTGATGGGGAATCACGTGGCGGTGACGGTGGGAGGCGCCTCTGGTCACTTCGAGTTGAACGTCTTCAAGCCTCTCATGGGCGCTAACGTCCTTGTGTCTGCACGCCTTGTCAGTCTCTTTGTCATTCGATCAGTCAGGCCGGCAACCCGGGGGAGGGACGGGAGGGTGGTTGGATGGGCGTGCAGAGGGGCAGGGTTTGAGAGAGTCTACAATAAGGTCCATACAAAGAAAATTTTTGTGGGGGGTGCAATGATGGCACATATACAAAGGACGTTTTTGCTGTTTCCAGGGAAAGCAGGCCTTCGTTGCTTGGGGGGCGCACACATGCAGGCAATGAATGTGTCGTTTGTTTCAGAAATCGCAGATCTGTGTGCATTTCTTTCCTTTCTCCTGGGCTTACCCTAGCTCTTAATTGGTGCAAGAAAAGTCCGGCATCCTTTTTTTTTTCTTCCTTTTTTAGTCCCAATGCCACCCGACCGGTGTTTTTTTTTGGGCCTGGCTCTGTACGATTCCTTCTTTTTTCTTCTGGGTTCCCTCAGAACGTTGCAAGACATATATTTATTCTCTATCTGCAGATTGGAGACAGTTGTTCCTGCTTTGCTGAGCGGTGTGTTGACGGGGTGAGGGCGAACACACGGAGAATCTCGGCACTGTTGAAGGAATCACTCATGCTTGTCACCGCTCTCAATCCAGTCATAGGGTCAGTGGTGCACCTGCATGTCTTCTTCGGCGTCATCTCTCTGTGTTGCTTTCTCGGTGTGTGTGTATATATATGTGTGTGTGTGTGGGTGTGTGTGTGTGCGTGTGTGTGTGTGTGTGTGCGTGGATGTGTGTGTGTGTGTGTGTGTGTGTGTGTGTGATCTCTCTCTCTCTCTCTCTCTCTCTCTCTCTCTCAGAACAGCCCATCGATTCGTTCTTCTTGTGTCTTCTTTGGCCGAAATGTGTATGAAGACGTACTCTTTGTTGATTCTCGCTCTCAGTGAAAGTCTCCTGTCATTTCGGTTTTTGACGCCTGCACATGATCCGGCTGTACGTCCCAAGGAGAGTGAAAACTCATCATCAAACCTTGACTTGTTGCCGTACATAAATCTCTGTGTGTGACAGATACGACAAAGCAGCAGCCGTTGCAAAGAAGGCGCACGCTGAAGGAACGACGCTGCGAGAGGCCGCAGTCAGCCTGGGTTTCCTCTCTGTGGAAGATTTCGATCGCGTGGTCAGACCCGAACTGATGACAAGACCGACACCCCGTCAGTCAAGCGACTACTCAGGCTCTTGATGAAACGGTTAGGTGACGTGATGCTGAGGTCACGCAAATTTAGAACACGCGAATTACCGGACGTGCAACTGCATTTTCATGATAGACTGCTGTAAAGTGCATCTACGTGTTCTAATAGATGCACATCATATATGAAGTAGTAAATTTTTATTACTTCTTTTAAAAAGAATTAATGTTTCTTGGTTGAATTGCCATATCATCGTGTTAGTATTTTGATTTTTTAACGTATCTTAGAACGTAATATTTCAACGTATCTATAGGCTATAGTATAATATAGCATAGCATCTAGGAAGGTATAATTGTTGTATATTAAAGCTACTTCAACTATGTTTGCACTAGCTAGGGGTTGCAGCGGTCGACCCGGTTAAGTGGTGGCGGGGGGGGGGCATCAATTCACCCGTGAGTGCGTTATTTACTGTGTGTATGAGGTGAGAGGGGGATCTAAGGGGGTTAGAAGACGATATCGCGTTGCGTGCGAGTACGCGCGAGACGCGAGGTTTATTTTTTTTACTTAAACTTAAAGAGAGAATGATACGCACGCTTGCATTGCATGAGTTCTATACTGTACCCGTGATCATAATTTTGGGCCGTAAAAAGTAGCAAAAACAGATAAGTCCCGAAGAGCTATAAGTCATGTCTAGAAGTCATGTGAACTAGTCGAACACAAACTTTTCATTTAATTCCATTATTAATTTTTATAAATAGCCGTGCTTGCCCCCCCGCACGCAAACGCGGCGCGTATAGACGCGCACAAAAAAAAAGGTTCCCTCATACACGGGGACGCGGCATGCATAACAAAAACCTCAATCAACAAGTTCCCACAACGTTGTATACTAGGGCACGGGTAGGCATGGGCCATGGCCCTTTTTCTCCTTCGAATCCGTTTTTTTTTTTGTGTGCTGAGTCACTGGGCTTGGCAATTTGCGGGGCCTTCGGGGCATGCACTCTGCCCGTCGATCACCCCAGCAAACATTCCATCGAAATTGCATGCTCCAGCGGCCGGGGTTTGTGCCGGGGGTGCATGCCGTCTTTCAATGACCTGAAGCTCCTCTGAGCAGCCCTGCAGAGTGGTCAGATACATAAGAAACAGATGCTCTCTCGTGCCCATCACAGAATAATCAGAACCACATTCTTAAAGTCTTTGAGGCCTTCCTCATACCGTCTTCTTGATCCAGAGCGCGATCGCGAATCTCTGTTTTGCTGGACACCAATTCCTTGTCAAGAATTTAGCGTGCAGCGCTGTGGCCTGTCTTCTCACCTTGCAGTCAGTCAGCCTTCTCGTCGCTAAGGGAGTTAGATCGCGAAGGCGGCTACAGGACGGCAGAGCGACTGCCTCCAAAGGATGGCGTCGCGGTCTGTGAAAGAAGAGAGCGTGGAGGATGGGTTCTGCCTGCTCAGTTTCTCTGATGGGAGAACGCCTTCTTCCCATTCTTCGGGGGCGGGTGTGCCCCAAATACGCGTGCTGGGCGCACAGTCCTCCCCTGGCTCTGCGCAATCTTCCTCTTTTTCTACACTTGCGGGAGATGTTAATTCGCTCAGCACCTTCGCCAGGGTCTGCAGGTCAGAGCAGCTTGACTGCCTTGACTGCAAAAGATTTGAAAAAACATCACTAGATCATATTGTTCCTCTGATGCCCCCCCTCTCTGCAGCTCTCTGTACTTCTGGTTCTGGGGCTCTGCCCAGTCTGCACCGGTCAGTTCCCGAGGGGAGAGGATGTATGGATTGTGTCTTTGCCGGAGGCCAGGCTCTCATCTTTCGCCAACATTCGCACTGCTTTTCGTTCTTCCTCCACAGCTTTTTCGGATTTCCTTCTTTTCTTTCTATTTTGCTCCCCGATGGTCCCCCCTTCCCTCTCCATTCTGATCTCTTTAGTGTCTCTGATGTTCCCTCGTGACATCACTCCCCCCTCCTTGTGTGTGCACTTCCCCCCCGCCTTCAGGCCTCAAATCCCAACAAGAGCCTTCAACAAAGGGGAAAAGGTTGGTCATGGCAGTGAGAGAATTCAGGCTAGGCTCCCTGAATTGTTTGTTGACCTTTCGGTATCAAGAGGCGCGCATCACACTGTTTCATGCCTTTCTGTTTGTCTTTCTGCTGCTGTCTTCTTCAAACTTTGGTGACGCTTCTTTTTTTACTGTACCGGTGAATGAGCTGCAGGGGCGACAGGCAATTCTCAAGCGGCCAGCTCCAGCACTAGAGGCGGGAAGCCACCGTTAGGCTCACCTCCGAAGCCAGTGCCTAACACGGTGCGACTGAACGCAGCTGCATCTCTGCCTTCCTCTCGAGGAGGGGGGGTTGCAGTGCCGTTCGTGAGGGGAACCTCCGCTTCTTCTTCCTCATCTTCTTCAACAGCACTGCCTGCACCCGTACAGCAGATGCCAAACAACAAACCGCCCTACCACGGGGTGTGCTCACACATTCCTGTGCCGAATTGCACGGGGGAACTGTTCGTGTCTGACCTGGTGGCAGCCAGCACTGCGCGCGTGCTGATGAGTCGACAGGTGTCCATGGTCGTCTGTGCGAACAGATTCCTTGCTGATGACGAGTCAGTGAATGGGCTTTCTTTGCCCATTTGTTTGTGCATTGAATTTTCTCGTTGGATGGCGCTTTTTCCTTTCTCTTACGTGGCTCCTCTGTGCATGCGTAAGCGTGTCCTCCTTGTCCTGTTTGGCCCATGGGCATGGTATGTGTTCTGTGTGGGTGCAGCCTTTGGATGCTTTGATGGATAGATGCATGGACGCAAGGATGGATAAATGCATGGATGGAGATCGGCAGACGCGTCGCCATGAGTGTATGGGAAGGAAGGAGGAGAGATGGATGTCGCCCCTCTCCCATGTCACGTTGGGTTTCGTTTCCTTCCAGCTGATGTGCGCGTTGAATAGTCAATGATTTGGGGGCCCTTCCTCGCTTTTTTCCTTATTGCTTGTTTCCCTGCTTAGCGTCCGATTGACCGACTGACTGACTGACTGACTGGATGGAATTTTGCAGAGGTCGGAATCGTTTGGGGCTTCTTGTGGCGAGTCTGGGTGTGGAGTTGATCTGGGTTCCCATGATGGACTCCGACTCGCAGGTGGGGCTCTCCCTCAGAGGGGAGGGGGAGGGGAAATGCATGGATAGAGAGAGGAGGTGTTGGGGGGGTCTTGTAAAGGAGTCGGCTGTAGGTCGGTGGGATTGTTTGGGCGTGAAGAGAGCGGGCAAGGTGGAGAGAGTCAAGACGTGTTTGCCGAAAGGGGAGGGCCTTACGGAGTGGGCGGATCTTTTGATGAGCTGTTTTTCGGGGAGGGCACTCAGAAGGTTCAATGCATCAATTGGGGACTGAGGAAGTAGACGCGATGAACGGTGAAAAGGATAGAGACGGAAAGTCTTTGTGTGAATTGGTGAAGGGAGGGGGCAACTTTTTCATGGGGTTGCATTCGTTGTGTGTACCGTCACTTTGCCTGCCTACCTGTCTCGGAGACTTACCCATTGCATTAATTATTGTGTCAGCCTGTTCTGATTGCTGGCCTACTGCTGTCTGTCTGAGGTTCTCTCGCCTTCCCTGCTGCTGTATGCCCTCCCTCCTTGTTGCAGGTCCTGAATTTCTCCTCGATGGGACTTGACGAGTTGCATGAGGCGCTTGAACAGGTTTGTCTGTCCGTCTGTGTGTGAGTGCATCCTGTGTGAGGTCCTGTCCCTCTCCGTGTGCCGAACAAAGATAGAATCGTTTGTCTCCATTGTGTGTGCCCGTCTTCGAGAAGAGCATCAGATAGTCCCTGTCCACCTGTGCCAACAGAGTTTTTGCTTTGCGCCCGATTTGTGGCGTGTCCACTTCTCGCGTCCTCTCTTTCTTACAAGCACATATCTGGGATTTGTGTCCCTTTAGATATTTTGGCTTTCATCGTGGCGACCTGCATACATCTGTTCATGCGTGTGCGCTTACAGGGCTTGGATGTGAAGGAAAACTATTGGTCCGATTCCATTTGTTTGTGTTGCAGGGAAGGAATGTGTTGATCAACTGCCGGAAAGGGCGCAGTCGTTCGGTTGCCATCGCTGCAGTGAGTCTGTGTTTTCTTCATTCATTGGTTTGCTTCCCTGACCGTTTTGTTTTTCTGTCTGGTTTGCACCCGCAGATCTCTCTTCCCTTGTTGATCCTTCCTCTGTCGTGTCTGTGCACACGCTTTCCTCGTCCATTCCCAGTGTTGGTGACGTTGCGTTTAACATCGGGGGGGGGGGCATTTTTCCCTCTCTTGTTTGTCGATCTCTTGTCCTTCCACACAGAATCAGCAGGGGACCAGCGTTTGAATTTTCAACCCCCTGCTGCTTCCTATTTCCTCCCTCTCTCCACTCTTTCTCTCCCAACCCACCTCTTCCTTCCTTCTTTGCTTTTTCCTGTCTCCTCCCCTCTTCGCCTACCATTTCTGTTTCCTTCATTTCTTTTCTCCCTTCCCCAGCCCGATGCATCCCCCCCTTTGCCTCTCTCTGTCTCCTTGCTTGCAGGCCTACCTGATGCTGAAGAAGGGGTACACGTGCACGGGGGCTCTGGAATTGATCCGAGGATGCAGACCCTGTGCAGGTCCCTCCCGGTCTTTCGTTGCGGTGAGTGGGTTTGCGTCCATCCATCCATGCATCACTCACTCTATTCTATCGGCCTTTGTGAGGCCTCGCATGTGCCCCTCTCTCTGGTCGGTCGAAGTCTAGTCTCTTCGCCTCTCCATCATGGTTCTTTCGCTCGGGCTGTGTGTTTTTTGTCTCTTGAAGAGTCTGTTGCCTGTTCTTTTCCTGTCTGCCTCGACTCAAATCCTTCCCCCCTGTCCCTCTTCATTCGACTTTTGTATGCATTGTGCAGCAACTGTACGACCTTGAGTGGTCTCTCCAGAGACAGCAGCGGTCTCAGCTGTTTGCTCCTTCCTCAGAGGGCCTCGTGATGATGATGAAAAACGGGGAGGGGGAAGAGGGGATGAACTACTCAGAGTCCTTTCAGCTTCAGGCAGGAGAGATGCTGCCTGGAGACTCAGACCTCCACTTTGCCTCCTCGTGTTCAAATGCCAACGAGGAGGGCGGGGAGGGTGCAACAGACACAGACACCCCGATGTTGATGGATCCTTCTGCCACTCCTCAGCAGCATCCTGCCAAGGTAGAAAGAGAGAGGAGCAGGAGGGAGGAGGACGACGCTCCTCTTGGTGCTCTAATGGATGAGATCCGTCACGCAGATGAAGACGTGGAAGTCCAACGAGAAGTCCCCCTCCCCCTCCCCGCATCATCTGCTGATGTGTCTGCCGAGAGGGGGTGTGACGCTCCAACCATGCCCCCCGCGGCTGCCGTCTCGTTTTCCCGTGGAGCTCCTTGCGAGACTCCGACCGAAGAGAACCAAGGAAGCAGCGCTGAAGCACTCCCTCCTTCTGAAGAGACGGGAAAGAAACAGACGCGGTCTCCATCAGGAGAAGGAGAGCACGCGTCGGCAGAGAGAGGGGGGTTAGGAGAAGAGCGAAGCACCCAAGCAGCTGAGGAGGCAGGTACCGTCTCTGATGGTCAGTTGGCCCTCTCGAGTCCCGACGAGGCCGCATCTCCGTGCACCCCTGTGAACGGAGAGGATCATAGTAGCAGATCTAGACACAGGAGTGAGAACCAGAGCTCAGATGGGGGGGATATGAAGGACGTAAGACAAATGCACGTAGAGGCCGTGAAAGAACGAGACGGGGGTGTATGCAATCCTTGTTGGGGGGGGTCTGTGCCGTCTCCCATCCGCCAGCCTGCAGCCGTTGGGTCTCCTTCGTCTTCTTCTTCTTCTGCCCCCCTGGGATCACCTGTGTGTGAACCCACTGCTGCTGTCCAACCAGGCCACACAGAGCCCCTTTCTTCAACCCCTTCCAATTGTCCGGTGGGGACTTTCAAAGAAGGGGCTGACGTTTCCTCTTGCGTTTCTGGTGCAACTTTGAAAGAACCGCCCAATGAGGGTGGCAGTGGGAAAGGGGAGGGCATAGGAATAGGTGGAGAGGGAAGGGAGGCGTCTTTGACAGAGGAGAGGTTAGTGGATGAATCGGTGCGAGAGGGATTGATGGTGAAGCCTGAAGGCAAGGGGAAGGAGACGGAAGGGTCTCTGCTTCCCGTCTCCCTCCAGAAGGAGTCAGGAGGGGGGAAGGTCCAGTCAGAGGTCCCTACAACGTGACGAGGAAGAGTGGAGGCAGTTGTTTCCTTCAGGTGAGGGAGGGAAGGAGGGAGCAGTCTGGTAGAAGGGGGTGTGGATCGGGGCTTCTCGACCTTCCAGGATTCCCTCCTTTCTTTCCTCTCTTCCTGCCTGTCTGTTTTGCTGTGTCACTCTCTGTTTCTTTCTAAAAAAAAGGCCTCATCCAATTTGTTGGTCTGTCTGTCCGTCTTTCTATCTCGCATGCAGTGTCGTCTCTCTGTCTGTTGATGTCAGTGCCTCGTTGAGGATTTCTCCCGGCACTTTCTTGCTCGCTCTTTGTTTCCGTCACTCGCAGACGTTTTAGAATCCTCTACTTCATCTCAATGTTTGCTCCCCTTGTCTGCGTTTTCTTTGCAGGGAAAGTTGCGGTATCTTTTGAAGGGGAGCGTTGACCAAGAAAGAAACTTATCAGACTGACCTGGGGAGAGCGGGGGGGAAAGGGGAGGAACTATTAGCAAGGTTCCTCGGGTCTGTCTGTTTGGATGGATCGTTCTTTTGGGTGACTGAGACTGGCTTATTTGTTTGATGAATTATATTCGTCTGTTCGTGCTCTGCTCTCTTGCTGATCATTCATTTCGTCTCGCTTGTTTGATGTGCGAAGAGAGCTGGGGAGCATGGTGGGGTTCGCGCCACCAAGATCAGTACTATTTCTGGAAAGAGAGAGTGAAGGGACATAGAGTGAAAGATGGTGAAGGAAGGAAGGCTGAGCAGAATTCAATTGAAGTAGAAAGCTCAGGAAAATACTGCCAGAAAGAGAGTGGAGGGGTTTTCAACATGCAAACTGTGAGAGAAAGCGAATGGAGAAAGGGTTCTTTGTGTTGGTCTCGTTTTGTCGTTTTCCCTCGGTGCGTCAGAAGGCGTCGTCTGTCTGTCTTTTGTGACGGGGTGAAATTGTATGCTTGCTTGCTTGTGTGCGTGATGTTGTGTCCTTTGTTGAAAGTCTGATGAGTCCTAAGGTCTGTTTTTGCGCTTTCTTTTTCTTTTCGTTCTCGGAAAACATACCGAGAGGGGAAGAAAGAAGGAAAGGAGGGAATGAGAGAGGGGGGGCCTGTTCTGTTCTCTCTGGACTCTAAATGGGATCGAGTGACTGACCTTTCTCTGGCTGAAAAAACAAACTGGTTGGAGAGAGTTTGAAGGAAGCCAGCGGAGAGGGAAGAGAGAAAAGCAAAAAGAAGAAAGGAAGGAAGGAAGGGGCTCCCCTCAATCCTTTCCTCTCTCTCAAGAAATGCAGTGGATGGATGGAGGACGTTGTGGATGCATGTCCCTGTCTCTCTGTCTGTCTGTATATCTGTGTGTTTTTTCAGTCTGTCGATCAATGGATCGATGAACCTGTTAGAGGGTTTCCTTGCCTTTCTTTCTTTCTTTGTTTGTGTGGATGGTTTATTCACCTCATTCCTTCCGACAGAATTGACAGGATCAGACAAGAGAAGAAAAAACTTTCTCGCAAGCAACCCGCACAGAATTCAGAAGTTGTACGGTCATTGAGGAAATGGCAGAAAGAACCCTGCATGTACTCACACATACACATACACTGTTGTGCATTTACCTGCATGTGCATGGGCAAGTCAAAGAGAGAGAAAGGACTCGAAGAGGACTGGTTGGTTGGTTGGTGGGGGCACCGTGTCATTACCTGTCTGGATGAAGGAAGGAAGAGTCAGGCAAGTCAGAGAACCTCGAGAGAGATGGGCAAGAGAGATGGGCAAGAGGGGTTCAGGCGTCATTGTGCCCGCATTTTGTTCGTGCGTACGTACGTGTGTGTGTGTGTGTGTGTGTGTGTGTGTCGATTTTGTCGATGAAAGTCGTTCTTCATTTCCTACTTTCATTTCAGATTCTTTTCTTTCTTTGTGGTGTGTTTTTCGTGAAGGGGTCCGTCCGGCATCTTTCTTTCTTTCTTTGCTGTTTGTTTCGTTTATTGATTTATTTTCTCTCTTTCCCCTGGCTGTTCTCACGACAGTAACGGAATGTTGGTCTCGTTGGGATGAAATGAAAATGGGGTGCTTGCAAGAAGTGAAGTGGAGGGGAGATGAGGGAGGGCGTGCGTCAAATCTTGGTTGACTTGGAACGAGAAACGTGCAAGGCACGCAAAAGTACAGGCTGCAACTTTGTGGGTGGGTGCAGTGGGACGTTGGGATCGAAGCGGACTGGAGTGAAAGGAGCTTTGTAAGATTCCGGTCGTCCAGTCGATTCCGGGCAGAGTTCTTTCCATCTTTCTGTCTGTCTGTTTGTCTGTGTGCCTGTCCCCGTCTGTCGTCCTTTCGTGGCGCTTTGTGAAGTCGAACATCGCACCTTCTCGTTCGTTGAACCTCTCGTTTTGGACTGGCGGTCAGAGAATTAAAAGGAGAAAAAGGAAGGAAGAGATAGCGACCTTCTTAGCATGTGCTTAAAAGGCGAAGTGACGAAGAAAGAAGTCTGCGTTCTGTTTGCGGGCACATTTGCGACACGTCGAGCAGGGAGAAGGGCAAGTTTGGCAAGACGAGAAGAAAGGCCCGGGGCCAAAGCTGTCGGTCCGGAAGTCCTTTCTCGATCGGTTCTCTTTCTCCACCACGCCAATGTCTCTCTTTCTCTTCTCAGAACTCCATTGCCTGAATTCCGTCCTGATTGGGTGCGATCTGATTCGATGAGGCAGGTCCGCGGTCCCTTGCGTTGGGACACTGGAGGGCCCAGGAGGAGGAGTTTGGATGAAGTGAGTGAATGAATCGATGGGATCGTATGACAGTCAAGTTTCCTTTTCTTTCTTTCTTTCTTTCTTTCTTTCTTTTTGTTTGGTTGGACGGATGGGCTCTTTCTTCATGTGTACACTCGGACTTTAAGAGTGCTTTCGTTGAGTGACGAAAAGACTCGACGGTACAGCGTCTGTTTTGGTTCTTCTCACTGTCAAACGGTGACAGGTCTATGTGCGTGTATTTGTTTGTTTGTTTATTCGGGCTGGCGCAGCTTGCGCAGCTTTGTTTCTGTCTTCCCCTAATTCCAAACAGGGACGTGTCACGCGGAGAAGCCTCCGTAAGTTTTTGACTTGAAGTTCTTTGGCGCAGAAAGAGAGAGAGAGAGCCATTGGGGAGGCGCTACGTGCGTGCGGATGGCCGGATCCGTTTTCTTTAATTTATTTATTTAATTTTTTCTCTTGTGAATATGCGGTGCAGATAATTTGACGGCTGGCAAGCCGCCCTGGCACCCGAATTTTGTCTTCCCTCTTTACCTATAGTTCTTTCCCTTTGATCAATTCTTCGTATAAATCCTTAATTTGGAACCCCCGATCGATCTGTTTGGGTCATGTGCGCTTGATCCCTCGCACAAATTCTCAATGTTTTGCTTTCCATCCGTTCAGTTTTGGTGTCCCCCAACCGTTCCCCGGGCCGGAAGCTTTCGTTGAGCTTCTGCATGCGTGATTGCGCACGTCCTTCTACTTTGTTCAAGTCCAGGTGCGTTTTTAAAAATGGGCCCTCTATACTATATGCTGATAAACAACTGATAAATATGCATAATTCACTTAAAATTCGATAGTTTCAACTGTAATATCTAAGCCTGAGCTAGGCGACGCACAGCGGTAAAAAAAAAAAAAATCTGAAAACGTCTATTCTTTTTTTTTTTTTTAAAAATTTTTATTGTATATGTAAAAAAAAATAAAGGTTAAATAACTAGCTTCAACTAGAGTTTGAATCATATCTAGGATCCCAGTTTCACTTTTAGCTTGGTAGACGCTTAAAAGGATTAACAAGAAGACATGGTTAGTTTTTTTAACAGACACAGCAAAGAGAAGAGAGAAAAGTCTGGTGACAGTGCAGTTGAACAAGGGAAAAAAGATTGGTTGGTCCGTGTTCAACAAAGTCGATGATGCAATAGTGAAGACACTAGTAGAGACACTAGTAGACACAAACGTACAATAACAACTAGGACTAGAACTAGGGTTGAAACTAGGGGTGAAACATGTTTAAAACTTTGAGTTCAAAGTTGAGTAATAAGTTCACGAGGAAGTTAGTTTAAAAGTACTTCTAAAAGGTGCTCTTCTAGGTGCTCCTAGAGGTGCTCTAAGAAATCCTTCGTAGAAAAAAAGAAAAAAAAAAAAATCTGGAACTAGGCGACGCACAGTGGTAAAAAAAAAAAAAAAATGTGAAAACGTCTATTCTTTTTTTTTTTAAAAAAAAAAATTATTGTATGTGTAAAAAAAAATAAAGGTTAAATAACTAGCTTCAACCAGAGTTTGAATCATATTTAGGATCCCAGTTTCACTTTTAGCTTGGTAGACGCATAGGATAAAAGAGAGCCCCCTTTTCCCTTCGCCCGCCCGCTCGCCTTCATCTCTGTAATCCCCTTTTGCGATGGTCGCTGCGTGCAGTGCCATACACGCAGACTTCATTCATTTTTCAATTAGTATGAATGATGAAACGACGGACCGGGTCACTCCCTCTGTCTTCCTCGTCTCTCATACTCAGTTGGTCTATCACCTAGTCCATCACCCGGCATCCCTCAGAGGAGGGAAGCAAGAAAGACGTCAGATGTGTCTGAGAGAACCACTACAGACGTATGTGTATGTGTGTGCGTCTTTGTGTCTGTATCTATCTAACTAACAGCGTTTCTTGGATGAATACACAGACCGTCTGAAACGAACACACAAAACAAAGGAAGTGAAAGCAGGAGCAAAACAGGAGTGGCCAGCCGTGAAAATGTATTCAACCAAGAGCATGAGTCGGTACCGTGTGGGGATGATACTGAAGTGGCTACAGAATTTATGAGAAAGAAAGGGTGGATACAAGTCAATATGAATGGAAAACAAGAGGACATGGTTAGTTTTTTTAACAGACACAGCAAAGAGAAGAGAGAAAAGTCTGGTAACAGTGCAGTTGAACAAGGGAAAAAAGATTGGTTGGTCCGTGTTCATCAAAGTCGATGATGAAATGGTGAAGACACTAGTAGAAACACTAGTAGAGACAAACGTACAATAACAACTAGGACTAGAACTAGGGTTAAAACTAGGGTTGAAAGATATTTAAAACTTTGAGTTGAGTAATAAGTTTGCGAGGAAGTTAGTTTAAAAGTACTTCTAAAAGGTGCTCCTCTAGGTGCTCCTAGAGGTGCTCTAGGAAATCCTTCGTAGACAAAAAGAAAAAAAAAAAAATCTGGAAAGGTCTATTTTTTTTTTTTTTTTTTACCACTGTGCGTCGCCTAGATCTAGAAAGGTCTTTTTTTTTTTTTTTAACCACTGTGCGTCGCCTAGAGCCTGAACTTATAAACTTAATATAAAGGTAGATATTACTCAGATACTTACTGAAACACTAAAACCTATTCACATCATCTAGCTTATCACTATAGTTTATTATTCTATGCGTAGATAGCTAGGTAGAATCCTGATAGATAGCTAGGCATCCGAGTCGTTTAAAGCTGCGTAATAAAACAATCTGAAACTTTTTTTTTTCATTATTTTTTTGTTTTACTTTTCAAATCACAACAATTGTACGCAGCACACGAGCTAGCCTATATAGGAGCTAACATACGAGCAACAGGAGCAACACTGGTGGCACAGTGAAACCTAGGTGACGCACAATCATAAAAAAAAAGAAAAAAAATATGGAGAAGCCTAATTAATCTTTATTATTATTATTATTATTTTATTGGAAGCATCAAACATATAACAAAAACACATCTAACTACAAATTTAAAATAGTACAAAACCTACTTTTGCTAAGTTAATTTGCTTAGACATTTGACCATCAGACTAAAAAAAAAAAAGAAAAAAAAATCTCGACATGTCTATTCTTTTTTTTTTTTTTACTACTGGGCGTCGCCTAAAGTGAAACAAACCTATAGAAACAAAACTTAATTATTATGTACAAAAGTTTTTTGTTAGCTATACCTTGCAAAACCAGGCTAAATTCCCTGAAAATTTACTATTCGATCAATTTAGTGGAATTTGCATAATGGGATTTACCTTTCAAAGTTGGAATTTGAATAATGGAATTTAGTGGACTTTACAGTCTTTACTCAGTTTACTGGAATTTACCGTAGCATTTACTTATCTAGATTCCACTAAATTCCACAAACTTTGGAAGCTTATTTCTTGCGATCTAGAAAGAGTTAGACGCTCCAATTAGCAGTGCTTATGCATTTTATGAAGCTCGATCTCTAAGCACTGCGAATTTGAGCTCCTACTAGAGCTCCTAACTCTTCCTAGATCTACCCAGATCGCGATAAATAAGCTTCCAAAGAAACAAACAAGCAAAGAGGGAAGGAAAGAAAGAAAGGCGGACTGAAAGGAAGACAGGCACAAAGGAAGCATTGAGAGGTTCTGAGGACCGACTGAGGTTGTAGAAGGCAACAAAGGTAGAAGTCTTTTTGTCCAACAATGAAAATTCACATCCCTTGCTGAAGGAAGAAACTCCTGGTCATTCACGCTCTGACATTTGGGAGGATCAAACTTTTTCACGGCCGCGCCTTTCACCGACGCACAAAATTTTCATTCACACACAAGATTCCTTTCCACCCACCCACTCACTCCTTCGATCAAAAAAGTCTCAAATTCCTTCTCCTTCTCTTCCTGCTTCATGCAGGTCCGGGATACTCTATCGGTACAGGGTCGGGCAGACAGCGGAGGTCCCTCACTTCTGCGTTTGCGAAACGAAGCTGGTGGAAGAGACGGGGATCCCATCCAGCTCCCTTCGTCTCTGCCCAAACGAGGAAGCTCTGCATGATCTGTAGTGTGTCTGCGTGACTGACAAGAACAAACGTCTTCCTTACCCCCGGCTCGCCCTCTCTCTCTAGAGCACACAGGAGACGCCCCACACGGTCTGCTGTCGCATTCACTGACTCCACTCTGTGTCTGGCGTTGCGTGCGTCAAGGGAGTCGATCGGCCAAACGATGTGATACTTCGAAAGGGGAAGGCCGTCAAGGTCCCCAAAGAAACGCTCTCTCAGTCCTTGGTCAATGCGGAGAGGGGGTGGTATCCACTGAGGAGACAGGAGACGAGATAATTCCCCCATGCACTCCACTGCAGTCTCCCTTGCTCGTGTGAAGTCCGACGAAATGAATTCCGCAGATTTTAGCTCGGACTCGCTCAGCAGGTCTTTGAGAGAGGAGGCAGAGGATCGTGCCTGTTCTCTTCCCATCTCAGTCAGCCCGTGCCTCACACACCCAATCGAGGGCTCAGAAGAGATTATCCCCTCAACATTTGCCTTTGACTGTCCATGCCGAAGCCCCACGTACCGGTGACGGAAGACTTTCCCCTCTGGTACGACACTGCTGCTGAAAGGCTGTTCGGCCACTCCTTTCACCAACTGATGAAGCGGGGGCGTCTCGTCGATGGTAGCCAGGGTCTCCCCACTCGTTGAAGAGAAGAGACGGCTGGCAGGTCCCTGAGTAGATAGAGAAAAGCTGGTCACCCTCAGAGGAGAGAGTAGACAGAGGGGGGATACCAACCACCGAGACAGAGACGGCGACATTCTGGATGAGCTCCACAAAATTGTACTGTACCACCGTCTCCTCTCAGCTTTTCCGCGTCACCGAACAGCGCTCACAGGTCTCCTTGAAAACAGAACTTGAACCTCACACGCTGACTGGAAGTTTTGGGGAGTAGCCACCACAGAGCAAGGCAGCCTAGCTAGCTAGTGTCAGAGTGGCCCCGGAAAGCGAAGCGGGGGGCACTTACCAAACTTTCCCCCTGCAGAGCCCACGTACGATGCATGCATGCATGGCCCCGGAAAGCGAAGCGGGGGGCACTTACCAAACAATCCCCTGAGCCCACACATGCATGCATGCAGCTTTCATCAAAAAAAAGGCCCCAGAAAGCTCTGCTCCCAATTGGTTCAGAAAAGCGTACGTCAGAATAGGCTACGTGCGGTGGGGCAGCGGGGGCTTAAAACTAATCGCAATCCCCCCCCCCTCCCCAGCCCCTGCTTCTCTTTCTCGCAAAAGATGCGAAGAAGAAAAAGAAAGAAGAAGAGAAAGTCCCCCACCTTCCTCTTCCGAGAGAGGAAGAGAAGAAACTTCTAGAGAAGGTGCAAAGAAGAGAAGGAAAGAAGAAGAGAAATAGAGAATCGTCGGTCCGCTAGTCGGTCTGTCGCCTTCTTACCAGCTTGTTTTTTTGCTTTCAGCACATTCGTCTGCTTTCTATTTCCCCGTATCCTTCTTGCGTACTTGCTGTTTTCCTTTCGACACGCTCATCTGCATTTTGTCTGCCCGTCTCCTGCTTGCCTGCTTGTTTTTTTCCTTCCAAGACGTTCGCCTACGTTCTGTCTGCCCGTCTCCTTACTGCATGTTCGTTCTTTTCTTTTCAGCACGTTTGCCTCAGTTCCGTCAGCCGCATTGTGCCTGCCCGTCTCCTTTCCTCCAAGACGCTGCGCCACATTTTGTCTGACCACCGCATTCTTCCGCACGTGCATCTTTCCTTCCAGCATGTCATCCTACATTGTGTATTTCCATCTCTTTTTGGCCGGCTTACTCTCTAGGCTTACTCTATATTTCCAGTGCGCCCAGCTTAATTTTGTTCACAAAGAGAGAGAAAGGGAAAGAAGAGAAAGACAGAACAGACAGAGAGAAGAGACACAGAAGTCTTAGAAAGAGAGAAAGAGAGAGAAAGAGAGAGAGAGAGAGAGAGAAACAGAGAGAGAGAGAGAGAGAGAGAGAGAGAGAGAGACG
>JAHBMJ010003453.1:0-10734 GCA_018398765.1 Chromera velia | reverse complement strand
ATGTGCCCTTCGCCTTTCTCCGTCGAACTGTATACTCCTCCCTTTCATACCCCTTCCCACACTCTGCACAAGAAGGGGATGTGCTACTGAGGCCAAAGATAATATGCTCTTTAGCCTCTAGGTTCAACTCATTCTTTATTTTTTCTTCTCTCTCTTTTTTTGAGAGAGAAGACAAATCAGGAACTTCAAAGGGGCCAACGACCATGTTTTCCTAAATTCAAGAAGATGAGACAACGAAATCAGCTGAATTTTTGCATAGAGTCAGGGTTTTATATGGGTCTTAGAGGAGGCGTCCAAATCGCGCTCCGAGAGCTTCCAAAATTACGTTTTTCAAGACATGTGTTCTTTCAGTCTGATGTATATATATATATATACATGCATGCATGTATGCGCATACATGCATTGTACACGGTGACCAAGCTATGGCGGCGCCCTATAGGTCTTAGTGTTGGAACACTTAGTATGGCGGCGCCCAAACCGATTATGCACCCCGGAGCAAGCTAGCACCCCTTCCATCACCCTAAACTGAAACTGGCTAAAATCTCGAGTTGGGTCTTCACGCCACACATACACTACATAGGCTTGAAGACCTAACTCGAGATTTTTAGATTTCTAAAGTTAATATTTAACAGGGGTGAGTGTCTAAAATTATATTAAAATTTAAAAGCATCTTTAAGTAGAATTTTTAAAGTTGAAGACTAAAGGGGTGATTTAAAAAGTGATAGTCCGAGCTAAAATCGGTTTTAACTGTCGACGTCAATCTCATCCACCAGTGCGACTTTCAGGTGTCCCAAAAAAACGCCGCCAGCGCATGCAAATGCAGCCGTCTGTTGCTCTTCTTCTCCTCGTTTCCGTCGGAGCGGCTCCCTCGATCGGAGCTGCCGGCTGCAAAAAGTTGAGCCGCCGTGACATTGACACAGATGCTGACCTGTCGGGCCTGTCCGCCTTGGAGCGTGTGCAACTTGTGAACGTGCTGGAGTGGTATGCGTACGGCGACGAAGTGAACTGGGATGAGGCGTGAAAGTCGAAAGACAAGCTGTTTGGTGCCACCTATATTCAGGACCTCTCCCTCTACGAATACGTGGACGACAAAGGGGCACCACTCGTGCGATACAGCTTCGGGTCAGATCAGCAAGCCAGCATTCTTTCCTTGTCTATTCCTCCGAACATTCTTTCCATGTGAACGTATCCGTGCACGCACAGCAGGTCAGACACACATGCACAGAGAGGGACGCATCTACGGACAGAGAAACAGCTATACACGCACAGACACAGTTGCATCGACATAACTTATGGGGGTTCTTGCAAGCTAGTAGACACAGCCACACAAACACGTACACACACGCACACACACACACACACACATACGCACGCACGAATGCAAGCACGCTGTCACGCCGCAGATTGCACGCATCCATACGTATACATTTATAGAAGCATTGACACACACACCTATACACACTCACTGACACATGACATTGAGTACACACACACACACACACACACACACACACACAACAAAAGACAACCAGACAGATACAAACGCGCACACGCAAACGCACACGCACAAGCATACGCACATACAGACACACACATACGCATACACACACGCACATACACACACATACACACACACACACACACAACAAAAGACAACCAGACAGACACAAACGCACACACGCAAACGCACACGCACAAGCACACGCACATACAGACACACACATACGCACACACACACGCACATACACACACACACACATACACATACACACACACACACATACGCGCGCGCGCGCACACACACATACAAAGGCAGGCAGGGAGAGATAAGCAGAGGGAGAGGGAGAGGGAGAGAGAGAGAGAGAGAGAAAGAGAGAGGAGAGACAGACAGAGGAGAGAGAAGAAGAGAAGAGAGAAGACAGAGAGCGAGAGAAAAGAGAGAGAGAGAGAGAGAGAGAGAAGAGAGAGAGAAGGGAGAGGAGGGAGAGGAGGGAAGGAGAGGAAGAGAATGAGAGAGAGTCAGAGAGGCAAAAGTACGTGTGCATTTGCACGTTCGGACGTATTCATATGTGCATATGAATTTTGCTTCCATACAGGAAAGGCGATAACGAGTTTGGCGGCTTTTTCCCCAAGGATTCGGTTGGAATGACAGTCACGGTGGATGACGGGGACCATGTGGCCCTCTGTGCGCTGAGGCGCAAGATAGAGGAACCCAATTGCATTTCGGAAAAGTACGCTGAGTGCCTGCAGGAGGCATCCGATCACGAGCAGCCAGCGACGCAGCCTTCTGCCCAAAAGGATCTTCCCAAAAAATTCGGGCGAACCATCCTCAGCTGAAGAGAGTCAAAGCTTGGGCAGGTCATGCCAGACCAAATGCCGAAAAAGCATCCAGACTCCCCCCAACTGAAAGGCAACTCTCAATCAATTACCAGCTGGAAAGCCTGGAGTGCACTGCATGTTTTTATGTAATCGTGCAAGCAGTCAATGTTGAGTGACTCCGGCCTGTCAGATGGAGATCCTCTTTCAAGTTCTTTGATGTCCTTCGGTTCGATTTCGTCCCTTTTCATTATCATTTCACATGTCTGTTCGTATATGTTTTCTCCTGGAGGGATGATTAGCAGAGTTGACATGTGCCAACCTTTGTGACTAACTACAAAAATCTGAAGAGATACTATTCTGAGATAGAGTGAAATCTAGAGTTAAATTTGATCACACAATTAGTCTAAAAATCTATATTAGAATTTAAGTCAATTCATGCCCCCCCCCTCCCCCCTCCCCCCCCAAAAGCTCAATGCAAAGAAACCTTTCTAGAGATGTTGTTTAAATAAGCTTTTCAACTAGTTTTTCAATCTGTAAGTAATTTGTGCATGTTAAAAACAATGTGAAGCTATAGCCTGAGCTAGTACAGGTCTAGTTTTATGTAATCACTTTCCCAAATCAAGAATCTTTTGATATCTAAGTTAACTGTTAATAACTTAATGTTAAGTTTCATGTTGACTTTGCTTACAAGTTTATTATATAAATTTATACTTATGCAATATTCATCGATATTATATAAATCCTTGGGACCTTGACATTGCTTAAAAATTAGTGTTAAATCTAAACGTAATACAGTATTAATACTTATACAAAGTTATACACAAAATATAATGCAAAAAGTAAGAACTCTGTGGTAGTCTGTGCTAGAGTCTATAATTCAGAGCGAACATAATTTACATGCACTACAGTTTGTATATACACAAAGTTGCCTCAAGCAATCGTTCTAAGCAATTTATGATGTTGAGTGAGAACCAGTCGTAAAATGAAGGTCTCAATCCCGTTCTCTATGTCAACTAAACTCACCTGCAGGAGACAGAAAGGAGCGGCACAACTCACCAAAGCATCGCATAACTGAGCGTCACTTAGCATAACTTAACATAGCCTAACATAATTTACCGTATCCTGCTCTACCGAGCTTAGAGGATGAATCCAAGGACTTTCTATGAGCCCATCATGACAATCTCATCCAGCCTCGATCAGACCAAAAGCAGGTGTGAGCTTTGATCACCCACGATCCTCAAATGGCCAAATGAAACAGGAATTTTTGACCGCTAGAAAGGGAAGTTGTAACCGGGATTTACCGTCACGTGAAATATCCAGCCCTGAATCTCTTTCTATTTCTCTTGGGATCTTTGCAACTTCCCTAGGATTTATTGGCAACTTATATGGAAGGTCGGCCAGGCGGTGCATGCTCGCTCTGTAGAATTCAAGAGAAGGGAAAGGGAAAACAAAGAGAGAGTGCAGGCATGCACACAATCAGTGCATGGCAAGGCCGCACTTCCCGTTCACCGCTTTTTTCTCTCGAGTCTTCTTCACTGTCTGTCTCTCAAACTTACACGCACGCATCAAGACCCTCAACCAACCTTTGTTGTCCGCACGTTTCTTGTGGTTGTGCAATCTGCGTCCAAACCCCCACTGTCCTCAGACTGCCTTGTTTTTGTCGCAATTTCTCTCCCGGCAAACGTTGAGGATTCTCTGCTTTCGAGAGAGGGCCACAAACAGCCAGCATACAAAACTGTAGCAGAGGGCCACACCTAGCAAAGCCGACAGACGCACACACACACATGGATACACAAACGCCAACCGCCTCCGTCACAATCACAGACTCATACACACAACACAAACACATGCACATACATACAACACAAACACACACGCACACATACACATACACACACAGAGAGAGAGAGAGAGAGAGAGAGAGAGAGAGAGAAAGAAAGAAAGAAAGAAAGAAAGAAAGAAAGAAACTTTAAGGAACAAGGAAGGAAGGAAGGGAGGAAGAAAGGAAATGAAGAAGAGAAAAACAGACAGAGACAGTCATTGAGGCAGACACACGGAATGATCTTTTTAGACAGAGACATATGCAGACACACAGACAGACATCCTCCATCTTCTGTTATCAACACAAGGAAACAGGTCAGTCGAGGGTGTGAGCTCAAGCGCTTCTTTCTTTCCTTCATATAAAAGATCTGCTTTCTCTCTTTGACTCTCTTGCACTCTTTTTCTCCCCCCCCCCTCTCTCCCTTTCTCTCTCTTCCTTTCTTTCTCTCTCTCCCTCTGAGAGTCCCTTTCTCCCTCTCTCCCCCCCTCTCTCTTTCTTGTGGGGTCTCTTCTTTCCCTTACTCGTTTGTTGGTCCTCTCTTTCTCCTTACACCCTCCCCTAGTGATGCCTTCCCGAACATCCCCTCTTTGACCGTTTCTCCTTTCTGCCTCAGACAGGTGCTTTGGGGCTTTTCTGTTCTCTCAATGTTTTCATGATACCACCCTTATGGTAATTATTTGTTTTGTGTGCATTTGCTGTTCCACAGGTAGAAAACACCTGTAGGGACACGATCGAGAGAGAAGTCAAAACAACACCCTGCAGGCATCGAGTAGACCAAACAGAAGAGAACAAGAAAAGCAATCCAACGTACCAGATTGACTCTAACATGCTGGAAAGTGCTTACAAGCTGAGCAAAAGCATCTGAGACTCCACCCACTCGATTGATCCAGTCAATTTGTCGATTTTGAATCCTTTCGGTGCCTCTAGCTCAGATTCTCGCCCTTACTCGTCGACCGGGCCACAGCCTCCTGCATGGGTCCGCGTCTCAATCCCGTCCTCTATGTTAACTAAACTCACCTGCAGGAGAAAGAAAGGAGCGGCACAACTCACCAAAGCATCATGTAATTGAGCGTTACTTAGCATAACTTAACGTAGCCTAACATAACTTACTGTATCCTGCTTTACCGAGCTTAGAGGATGAATCTAAGGACTTTCTATGAGCCCGTCACGACAACCTCATCCAGCCTCGATCAGACCAAAAGCAGGTATGAGCTTTGATCACCCACGCTCCTCAAATGGCCAAACGAAACAGGAACTTTTGACCGCTAGAAAGGGAAGTTGTAACCGGGATTTACCATCACGTGAAACACCCAGCCCTGAATCTCTTTCTATTTCTCTTAAGATCTTCGCAACTTCCCTGGGATTCATTGGCAACTTATATGGAAGGTTGGCTAGGCGGTGCACGCTCGCTCTGTAGAATTCAAGAGAAGGGAAAGGGAAAACAAAGAGCGAGTGCAGGCATGCACACAATCAGTGCATGGCAAGGCCGCACTCCCCGTTCACCGCTTTTTTCTCTCGAGTCTTCTTCACTGTCTCTCTCTCAAACTTACACATATATATCAAGACCCTCAACCAACCTTAAAGTTTGTTGTCCGCACGTTTTTTGTGGTTGTGCAATCTGTGTCCAAACCCCTACTGTCCTCAGACTGCCTTGTTTTTGTCGCAATTTCTCTCCCGGCAAACGTTGAGGATTCTCTGCTTTTGAGAGAGGGCCACAAACAGCCAGCATACAAAACTGTAGCAGAGGGTCATACCTAGCAAAGCCGACAGATGCACATACACATATGGATACACAAACGCCAACCGCCCCCGTCACAATCACAGACTCATTCACACAACACAAACACACGCACATATATACAATACAAACACACACGCACACACATACGTACACACACACACACACACACACACACACACACACACAGAGAGAGAGAGAGAGAGAGAAAGAAAGAAAGAAAGAAAGAAAGGAACAAGGAAGGAAGGAAGGAAGGGAGGAAGGAAGGAAATGAAGAAGAGAAAAACAGACAGAGACAGTCATTGAGGCAGACACACGGAATGATCTTTTTAGACAGAGACACATGCAGACACACAGACAGACATCCTCCGTCTTCTGTTAGCAATATAAGGGAACAGGTCAGTCGAGGGTGTGAGCTTAGGCGCTTCTTTCCTTCCTTCATACAAAAGATCTGCTTTCTCTTTTTGACTCTTTTGCACTCTTTTTCTCCCCCCCCCCTCTCTCCCTTTCTCTCTCCCTTTCTTTCTTTGTCTCTCTCCCTCTGAGAGTCCCTTTCTCCCTCTCTCCCCCTCTCCCTCTTTCTTATGGGGTCTCTTCT
This sequence comes from Chromera velia, assembly GCA_018398765.1. Lineage (NCBI taxonomy): Eukaryota > Chromeraceae > Chromera > Chromera velia. The sequence continues at coordinate 4,257 of JAHBMJ010003453.1, read as the reverse complement.
TTCCCTTACTCATTTGTTGGTCCTCTCTTTCTCCTTACACCCTCCCCCAGTGATGCCTTCCCAAACATCCCCTCTTTGACCGTTTCTCCTTCCTGCCTCAGACAGGTGCTTCGGGGCTTTTCTGTTCTCTCAATGTTTTCATGACACCACCCTCATGGTAATTATTTGTTTTGTGTGCATTTGCTGTTCCACAGGTAGAAAACACCTGCAGGGACACGATCGAGAGAGAAGCCAAAATAACACCCTGCAGGCATCGAGTTAACCAAACAGAAGAGAACAAAAGAAGCAATCCAATGTACCAGATTGACTCTAACATACCGGAAAGTGCTTGTAAGCCGAGCAAAAGCATCTAAGACTCCACCTACTCGATTGATCCAGTCAATTTGTCAATTTTGAATCCTCTCGGTGCCTCTAGCTCAGATTCTCGCCCTTACTTGTCGACCGGGCCACAGCCTCCTGCATGGGTCCGCGTCTCAATCCCGTCCTCTATGTTAACTAAACTCACCTGCAGGAGAAAGAAAAGAGCGGCACAACTCACCAAAGCATTGCGTAACTGAGCGTTACTTAGCATAAGTTAATATAGCCTAACATAACTTACCGTATCCTACTCTACCGAGCTTAGAGGATGAATCCAAGGACTTTCTATGAGCCCATCACGACAATCTCATCCAGCCTCGATCAGACCAAAAGCAGGTGTGAGCTTTGATCACCCACGCTCCTCAAATGGCCAAACGAAACAGGAACTTTTGACCGCCAGAAAGGGAAGTTGTAACCGGGATTTACCATCACGTAAAACACCTAGCCCTGAATCTCTTTCTATTTCTCTTAAGATCTTCGCAACTTCCCTGGGATTCATTGGTAACTTATATGGAAGGTTGGCCAGGCGGTGTACGCTCGCTCTGTAGAATTCAAGAGAAGGGAAAGGGAAAACAAAGAGCGAGTGCAGGCATGCACACAATCGGTGTATGGCAAGGCCACACTCCCCGTTCACCGCTTTTTTCTCTCGAGTCTTCTTCACTGTCTCTCTCTCAAACTTACACACATATATCAAGACCCTCAACCAACCTTAAAGTTTGTTGTCCGCACGTTTTTTGTGGTTGTGCAATCTGTGTCCAAACCCCTACTGTCCTCAGACTGCCTTGTTTTTGTCGCAATTTCTCTCCCGGCAAACGTTGAGGATTCTCTGCTTTCGAGAGAGGGCCACAAACAGCCAGCATACAAAACTGCAGCAGAGCGCCATACCTAGCAAAGCCGACAGATGCACATACACATATGGATACACAAACGCCAACCGCCCCCGTCACAATCACAGACTCATTCACACAACACAAACACACGCACATATATACAATACAAACACACACGCACACACATACGTACACACACACACACACATACACACACAGAGAGAGAGAGAGAGAGAGAGAGAGAGAAAGAAAGAAAGAAAGGAACAAGGAAGGAAGGAAGGAAGGGAAGAAGGAAGGAAATGAAGAAGAGAAAAACAGACAGAGACAGTCATTGAGGCAGACACATGGAATGATCTTTTTAGACAGAGACATATGCAGACACACAGACAGACATCCTCCGTCTTCTGTTATCAATATAAGGGAACAGGTCAGTCGAGGGTGTAAGCTTAGGCGCTTCTTTCCTTCCTTCATATAAAAGATCTGCTTTCTCTCTTTGACTCTCTTGCACTCTTTTTCTCCCCCCCCCCTCTCTCCCTTTCTCTCTCCCTTCCTTTCTTTGTCTCTCTCCCTCTGAGAGTCCCTTTCTCCCTCTCTCCCCCTCTCCCTCTTTCTTATGGGGTCTCTTCTTTCCCTTACTCGTTTGTTGGTCCTCTCTTTCTCCTTACACCCTCCCCCAGTGATGCCTTCCCAAACATCCCCTCTTTGACCATTTCTCCTTCCTGCCTCAGACAGGTGCTTCGGGGCTTTTCTGTTCTCTCAATGTTTTCATGACACCACCTTCATGGTAATTATTTGTTTTGTGTGCATTTGCTGTTCCGCAGGTAGAAAACACCTGCAGGGACACGATCGAGAGAGAAGCCAAAATAACACCCTGCAGGCATCGAGTTAACCAAACAGAAGAGAATAAGAGAAGCAATCCAATGTACCAGATTGACTCTAATATACCGGAAAGTGCTTGTAAGCCGAGCAAAAGCATCTAAGACTCCACCTACTCGATTGATCCAGTCAATTTGTCAATTTTGAATCCTCTCGGTGCCTCTAGCTCAGATTCTCGCCCTTACTCGTCGACCGGGCCACAGCCTCCTGCATGGGTCCGCGTCTCAATCCCGTCCTCTATGTTAACTAAACTCACCTGCAGGAGAAAGAAAAGAGCGGCACAACTCACCAAAGCATCGCGTAACTGAGCGTTACTTAGCATAACTTAATATAGCCTAACATAACTTACCGTATCCTGCTCTACCGAGCTTAGAGGATGAATCCAAGGACTTTCTATGAGCCCATCACGACAATCTCATCCAGCCTCGATCAGACCAAAAGCAGGTGTGAGCTTTGATCACCCACGATCCTCAAATGGCTAAACGAAACAGGAACTTTTGACCACCAGAAAGGGAAGTTGTAACCGGGATTTACTATCACGTGAAACATCCAGCCCTGAATCTCTTTCTATTTCTCTTGAAATCTTTGCAACTTCCCTGGGATTCATTGGCAACTTATATGGAAGGTCAGCCAGGCGGTGCACGCTCGCTCTGTAGAATTCAAGAGAAGGGAAAGGGAAAACAAAGAGCGAGTGCAGGCATGCACACAATCAGTGCATGGCAAGGCCGCAGTTCCTGTTCACCGCTTTTGTCTCTCGAGTCTTCTTCACTGTCTGTCTCTCAAACTTACACGCATACATCAAGACCCTCAACCGACCTTAAAGTTTGTTGTCCGCACGTTTTTTGTGGTTGTGCGATCTGTGTCCAAACCCCTACTATCCTCAGACTGCCTTGTTTTTGTCGCAATTTCTCTCCCGGCAAACGTTGAGGATTCTCTGCTTTCGAGAGAGGGCCACAAACAGCCAGCATACAAAACTGTAGCAGAGGGCTATACCTAGCAAAGCCAACAGACGCATACACACACACATGGATACACAAATGCCAACCGCCTCCGTCACAATCACAGACTCATTCACACAACACAAACACATGCACATACATACAACACAAACACACACGCACACACATACGTACACATACACACACACACACATACATATACATACACACAGAGAGAGAGAGAGAGAGAGAGAGAGAGAGAGAAAGAAAGAAAGAAAGAAAAGAACAAGAAAGGAAGGAAGGAAGGGAGGAAGGAAGGAAATGAAGAAGAGAAAAATAAACAGAGACAGTCATTGAGGCAGACACACGGAATGATCTTTTTAGACAAAGACACATGCAGACACACAGACAGACATCCTCCATCTTCTGTTATCAACACAAGGAAACAGGTCAGTCGAGGGTGTGAGCTCAAGCGCTTCTTTCCTTCCTTCATATAAAAGATCTGCTTTCTCTCTTTGACTCTCTTACACTCTTTTTCTCCCCCCTCCCTCTCTCCCTTTCTCTCTCTTCCTTTCTTTCTCTCTCTCCCTCTGAGAGTCCCTTTCTCCCTCTCTCCCCCTCTCTCTCTTTCTTACGGGGTCTCTTCTTTCCCTTACTCGTTTGTTGGTCCTCTCTTTCTCCTTACACCCTCCCCCAGTGATGCCTTCCCGAACATCCCCTCTTTGACCATTTCTCTTTCCTGCCTCAGACAGATGCTTCGGGGCTTTTCTGTTCTCTCAATGTTTTCATGACACCACCTTCATGGTAATTATTTGTTTTGTGTGCATTTGCTGTTCCACAGGCAGAAAACACGTGTAGGGACACGATTGAGAGAGAAGCCAAAACAACACCCTGCAGGCATCGAGTAGACCAAACAAAAGAGAACAAGAAAAGCGATCCAACGTACCAGATTGACTCTAACATGCCGGAAAGTGCTTGCAAGCTGAGCAAAAGCATCTGAGACTCCACCCACTCGATTGATCCAGTCAATTTGTTGATTTTGAATCCTCTCGGTGCCTCTAGCTCAGATTCTCGCCCTTACTCGTCGACTAAGCCACAGCCTCCTACATGGGTCCGCGGCTCAATCCCGTCCTCTATGTCAACTAAACTCACCTGCAGGAGAAAGAAAAGAGCGGCACAACTCACCAAAGCATCGTGTAACTGAGCGTTACTTAGCATAAGTTAACGTAGCCTAACATAACTTACTGTATCCTGCT
>JAHBMJ010003452.1:0-10736 GCA_018398765.1 Chromera velia | reverse complement strand
CCACGCCATATATCTCACTAAGATGCGGCGGCGGGTCAGGCGGCGGGCCAATGCACCCTGAGCCCTTATAGTTCTTTGATTTACAGGTACAAGCACCCGAAAAGTGGAAGTCTTTGCCCCCACACTTCCCTTGTAGACCATTCAGGATGAGTAGGTTGCTTTCACCGCAAAGACGCACCAATTCACGGCCCATGGGGTCGACTGACTGCTTGCATTCTGAATGCCGGATGAAAGAGGGAGCCGACTCGTCAGAGCCGGTAGATTCGTCCTGTTCGAACAGTTGTTCACGATTCCATTCGAGACCTTCTGGACAGAGCGATGCTGTGTGAGAGTTGAGGTCCCCCAGGACCACTCTTGGCTCTCCCAGGGGGACAGAGCACAGGGAATCAGACAGAATCTCTTTCGTGTCATCTTTCTTATGATTCGACCAACCCCCCGGCAAATACACCCCAAACACATGCAGTTTTCTACCCGATGAGTGGATGGCCACCCTGGCGATGCTCGGCCCTACTGGCTCAAACTCCGGTCTGAGTTCCCCCCAACGGTCCGATTTGACCAAAATGCATACGCCTCCAGACCGGATTTCTTTGTCTGCACAAGCGGAATGGACTTTTGTCTTTCTCCTTCTCCATTCCCTATGTGACCAATTTACTCCTTTCCAACCCCCCAGTTCTAGATCGCAGGACAGGTGCTGTGTTTCAACCAGGACCACAACATCCGCATCTGTTTCAGTGAGCCATGAACGAATGTCTCCATTTTTTATCTTCCGCTGCAATCCTTCCACATTGATGTAGGCAAAGCGCAGACGGTCCCGTGGGTGAGACACCGTCAAGTCCTGGTAGCAAGCATTCCCTCACTTCTTGAACTTGCCTCTTCTCACCTTCCAATACTCTCTCACGGCTTTCTGTATGATTATTCTCTCATCCTCCAACCTTTCTTTCATCAAGTCCCTTTCCTTTACCCATTCGAGACCAGACTCAGGAGAGCGCCTAATTTCAAACCATCTCTTACCACCGTGTAACCTTTTATGCCCTAATACAAGTAGAGGAGGAGAAGAAGAAAAAGAAGAAGAAGAAGAAGAAGAAGAAGAAGAAGAGGAAGAGGAAGAGGGGGGAGAAAAAGAATCCGAAAAAGAAGAAAAAGAAGAAGAGGACGACTTGGGAGGAGCATGCGAGGCAGCAGAGCAAAAGGAAGAAGAGTCATCCAGAATATCACGATCTCTCCTTCGTTTCTTTCTCCTCCCTCTCTTGCTGCGTGGGACGAGGAGTGTCAAGGCTGGCACAAAAGAGGAAGGTCGATAAATAGGAGGGAGATCGCCCCGCGGGGAAGAGGACTTAGAGTTAGAAAGGCGTAGCGATCCAGAAAAAGGGGACGGAAGGCCTTGTCCCCTCGAGCGAGAAAGCTCGTTAGAAGACGGCGAAGGCCGTGAAAGCAAAACTTCACTCGAGCTGCGATTTAATGCAGGATCAGATCCTCCGTCGAGTCCCAGCTCACTCTCATCATAAGCAAACAACAAGGAAGAGGAAGAAGATGAAAAATGCGAAGATGCAGAGAGAAAAGGTTCTTTGGCCATAGCAGATCCAGAAAGAGGAGAAAAAGAGGAGAGAGAAAGAGAGTTCATAGGATTTTGAACCTGTATGCATGCATTCAACGGGTCAATCAGGCCGGGATGGGGGAGGGGTCCAGCTGGATAGCCCCCCTCCTTCCCAGCACAACCTGACAAATCTCGCACGGCCCTATTTCCGTTAAACCCTCCCCCCCTTCCTTCTTTCCCCTCACTGCCTGCCGCCGAGGAAGAAGAAGAAGAAGAAGAAGAGGAAGAAGAAGAAGAAGAGGAAGAAGAAAAAGAGGAAGAAGAAGAAGAAGAAGGAGAAGAAGAAGAAGAAGAAGAAGAAGAAGAGGAAGAAGAAGAAGAAGAAGAAGAAGAAGAAGAAGAAGAAAAAGAAGAAGAAGAAGAAGAAGAAGAAGAAGAAGGAGAAGAAGAAGAAGAAGAAGAAGAAGAAGAAGAAGAAGAAGAAGAAGAAGAAGAAAAAGAAGAAGAAGGGTCCATCCGGTGGCCTGGCCTCTCCCCCCCCTCCCCTCCCTGTCCGTTGCCCCCCTCGTTCTTTCCCTTGCAAGGTCCAGCGGAAGAGGAAGAAAAGAAAAGAGCAGACGAAGAAGAAGAAGAAGAAGAAGAAGCAGGAGTAGCAGCAGCAGCAGCAGTAAAAGAAGAAGAAGAAGAAGAAGAAGAAGCAGAAGAAGAAGAAGAAGAAGAAGAAGAAGAAGAGGAAGAAGAAGAAAAAGAAGAAGAAGAAGAAGAAGAAGAAGAAGGAGAAAGAGAAGAAGAAGAAGCAGGAGCAGCAGCAGTAGCAGCAGCAGCAGTAGCAGAAGAAGAAGAAGAAGAAGAAGAAGAAGCAGTAGCAGCAGCAGAAGAAGAAGAAGAAGAGGAAGAAGAAGAAGACGAAGAGGAAGCGGAAGGAGAAGGGGAGGGAGAAGAAGAAGAAGAAGCAAAGGAGGAAGAATTTCCAAAAGGATTCTGACATTTGCCCTGTCTTCCTAGAGAACAGTTCTAGCAAGCCCTTTTGAGCTTAGCGCACCTACAGCGGCTGCAGGTGCTATTTGCAGCACAGCTACATTTGCAGCACTGGGTCCCCTCCTCCTTCGACTTCTTTCTCCCCGAGGCGTCCGGAGGACCCGGGCCATCACCCCCCCTTTTGTCTTTTCCTTTTTCATTTTCTCCATTCCCTTTGAAGCTTCTTCCATTATCCCCCTTTCCTTTCTCCCCTCGTCTATCCGTTCCTTTCCTCGTCCCTTCATTTCCTTTCCCTCGTGTCTTCCCCGTTGGTTGGTTCTTCCCCCCTCCCCCCACCCCAGTGAGAGAGAGAGGAAGAGGAAGTGAAAGAAAAGGAAAAGAAGCATCACATACATCTGTGACCTTCTATTCGATACCTTCTGCACTCACGTGTTCTTCTTTATCCAAAGAGATGACATTGTCAGCTACTCCGAGAGGAGAGTGGCGTGTATCGAGAGTCGATGCATCCGAGAGAGGCGAAGGTGTCCTACCTGTATGAATGTCATGTGTGATCGCTGGAGAAGATGGCGTTCTGTCATAGAGCCTAGTTATGTTTCTAGAAATCATATAAAAAATCTGTTCTATAGTTCTTTTTCTATCGTTACAACGTCTTCTTACACAAAGTTTCAGCTTCTAACTCCTTACCAATTATGAGAACGAGTTCTTTGCGGAAAAGCGCCGGTCTCCTATGTAGAAGGGGGGGCAAAAAGCATCCCACTCGCCCCCGGCATGCGTATATCAGGCGTTTTTATGTTTATAACCCAGGGTATTAGCCCCTGAAACAGGTCTACTAGTAGAAACACGTTCAAATCAGTACAAATCAAGTAACTTGCTCTAACTTGTTACATTAAGCATGAACTAGTAAAGAGTTCTAAGAAACGTTGAAACCCACAGCAGGAAAGCTTACCGGGGGAGCCTTACCCCAAAGCAAACCATCACATGTTTGCAATTTCAATCACATTCAGCCAGGCACAGCGTCGCACACATGCTTTGAGGTGCATCTTCCTCTAGATCTTCCTTTATGTTCATCTAGATCATTGTTCACGAATCGCGAACAGGGAGCGCGCCTTCTTCCACTTTTCAATTTATCTCCCACATTGGGTTATCGTTTTGAAACGGCAGCGGTTTCTTTCTCGCAGGTCTTTAGCTTCCTTTTTGAGGTGCTCGACCCGCGTTGATTCTGTGTGATCCTGTGTAGATGTGAAGAGAGAATGCTGCGAAGCCGTCGTCAAGCCCTTTCAGTCAGACTGCCTTCCATATTTTCATGTACACACCAGGCCTTCCAGAGAGAAAATCAGACCGACCGCGAGCTTCTTTTTTCCCCTTCTGCTCTTCATGCATGTACTGGACAGGGAAAAAAAAAACAGGCAGACAGAAAGGCGCCAGTCACGCAAAGAGTCAGTCCAAGCAAGACAAAGAGGGGTACCCCGAGGAAGGGTAGACATGCACCCTCTTGCCAGCTCTAAGTTGACGCAGCACATTTAGTCGAGCTTCTACTTCTTCGCCTCATCGGTTTCCTCTTCACCCTTTGCCGAGCCATCCGCGGGAGTGTTTCCCCCACTTCCGCTTTTGTCCTTTCGGCCGAACAGACTTTTCCCCGCCCCGAAGAAACCCTTGCCGATCGACGTCACTCCCTTTCCCACACCCCCAACAGTGGATGTCACACCACCCACCACACCCTCACCGATGTTCTTCCCAGCCCCCACCACTCCCTTGCCGACCCCGGTGACAGACCCGGACGTGAACCCCTCAACCAAGGCCTTCCCGCCCCCGGCAAGACCGTCTGCCACTTTCCCGACGCCCCCGAAGGTCCCCCCCACCACGTCACGCACTCCGCCCGTGGCTCCCGTCAGGACCTGCCCACCTGGGACAAACCCTGCGTGCATCACATGATGGATGCATATGCGATCAAGATCGACATCAGAGGACGCATCAGAAGATACATACACATTTTTAACTGATGAGAACAACAGCAGAAGGCCGGCCGGACCGCATCAGAAGACGCGGCAAAAAAGAAAAGCAGGGACCAGGCAAGCCGACGCCTTTCTGAGGTGGTCAAATTGATTCAGAAGGGGATTCCATCGACTCCGTCACTTGTGTTGGAGACAGCGCATCAGAGAGGAAAATGCACAAACACTCACAAATTCCAGCACCCCTTTCCCTTCTTCTTTGGTGGCTCCGTCACCTCCTCAAATCAGCCGCTCCCCCAAATCCCCCCGATTAAAGACCCCCATTTGTGACCTGAGACCGTCCTATCAAGCAGAAACAACAAAATGTAAAAGCCCCATGCATACTCGGACGCGCGCCCACCCACCTGCGAATTTGTCGATTCCCGACAGCATCAGATCAGAGGCCCCCTCCACCACGTGCCCAGCCCCCTTGAAGGCCCCAGCCACGGCATCGAAGCCTGAATTGGCCAGAGTTCGCAGGATCAATCCGTTGAGCCAGGCAACCAATTTGAGTTTGTTCCCCAGGATGGAGGGCTCAATTCTCTCGTTCTCCAAAATAATCGACGGGATCAACTGGCGGACCCCCAGGGGACCCGCGGCCTTGACGTGAATCGTAGCCTTGCGAATCAGGGCTATCACCCGCACTCTCTGCTCCTTCTTCACCTCCTGCTTCTTCTCAGGCTCAGTCGCAGGAACTTCATCAGCCGGAGGAACATCCGGCTTCTCCCCTTTCGGCGTCAGCTTCGCGATCAGCCTGTTGATGTTCGTGTCCTTGAACTTAGGATCGTAGGCGACGAACGACACGTCGACCTCATCGAGAATCACATTGACGTCAACAGCCGTGACCTCAGTCGTGGCGGTTTTGGACTTGGCGGCGCCGACTGTGATCGCTCGCGCACTAACGATTTGATCTTTTTCCTCCAGACCTTCGCAGAGTTTCAAGTCATTTGCGTCCAGCTGACAAGTCTTGGCTTTCCAATCCCAAGTAAAGCTCAGAAGAGGCTCCTTCAGCAGCACCCCGTTCTTCTCTTTCAGCCAGGCAGCGGCGAGACGCAGAATCACCTGTCTGAAAACCCACAGATTTCCAACAACAACGACCACAGGAAGAACGACGTGACGCAGCACGAAGTACAGCCAGTAGACGACGACGAGATACGTGCGGGGAGACAGAACGAATTTGAACAAGGCGATCACATGGGAAGGCAGATTCCAGAGAAAGAAGACGAAACCGAAGGCCATGGAAACGAATGTCAAAACCGTCACAAGAAGCCACAGAGGCTTCTCTTTCGCAGTATCAACCACACCCTTCACTGAGATTTCTTTGGCAGATGCCAAGAAAGCTGCAGTGCTTCTCTTGGCTGCTTCTGCATCAGCGGGTGTGACCGCGGGAGCATCTTTCGCCTTGTCAGAGCCCATCTTCGTCATGGGAGGAGACGGCATCAGCAGTTTGACAGCAGAAGGAAACGGACCACAGAGCTGCCTTCGTTCTCGGACTGCACTCTCGGGGTAAGTATCAAATCGCTCTTCTGGAAACCTCCCTTCGATTCGACTCCAGGTCTCAGACCGAAGATGTCATTGAATCAGAGAGACATGCAAGAGCTAGAGGAGCCTGGCATGCATGAACGCATCGCTCGTGGCGCGCGCCGCCCGCAGCGGCGGCGCAGCGGAGCTAGGTCCGCCGGAGGGCATGCACGCGCGGGCCCGGCTCAGCCGGCTGGCCAGCCGGGGCAGCTAAGGCGCCCGCGGTCGGATGAAGCGCGAAACAAAAATTGCCCATGCCGGGGCCCAGGGCCTCGGTTCTTGTCTATAGATCTAGCTGTAGACCGAGACACCCCCGCGACCTGGGTCAACGGGTATAACGTTATAGACGCGGAACTGCATGTGACACTGTGTCGCCCGATCTCGACACCCATCCGTCACGCATGGTGGGCTCCGTGCGAATGGTCGCGAGAAAACAATCCCTCCGCCACAACATGTAGAGAGAAACGTGCCCCTCAAGCAATATGTGCGGGACGCCAGCATGCACAAGATCATGGCCACGCAAATGCATTCAATTATATATAATTAAGCTATATAGAGGAATGACAAAAAAGAACAGACGTAGCTACATATTCTCCTGTACATCTGGAAGATGGAGGTAACAGGTCCACCAGTAAGTTCAAATTTGCAGTCAATCCTCCGTCTGTGCATGCAGCTAAGCAGCAGCTTTTTGACTGACCTTGCTACGAGAATTAGTGTACTCTGTATGTATAGTTCAATTAAGCATCTGTATGAACACGTGGTGAGAGAATCAAATCTTCAGGCAGAAGTCCTTTATAAAAATAAACACGCAGACGTTGAACTTCTCTCCACTTCCATCTTTCTGTCTGTTTGCATGACAGCCTCTCCACTTCCATCTTTCTGTGTGTTTGCATGATGGCCTCTCTACTTTCATCATCCCGTCTGTCTGCACGATGGCCTCTCTACTTTCATCGTCCCATCTGTCTGCACGACGGCCTCTCCACTTTCATCTTTCTGTCTGTTTGTATGACGGCCTCTCTACTCTGATCGTTCCGTATGTTTGCATGACGGCCCCTCTACTTTCATCGTTCTGTCTGTTTGCATGACGGCCCCTCTACTTTCATCGTTCTGTCTGTCTGCATGACGGCCTCTCCACTTTCATCTTTCTGTCTGTTTGCATGACGGCCTCTCCACTTCCATCTTTCTGTCTGTTTGCATGACGGCCTCTCTACTTTCATCGTTCCGTCTGTTTGCACGACGGCCACTCCACTTTCATCTTTCTGTCTATTTGCATGACGGCCTCTCCACTTCCATCTTTCTGTGTGTTTGCATGATGGCCTCTCTACTTTCATCATCCTGTCTGTCTGCACGATGGCCTCTCTACTTTCATCGTCCCGTCTGTCTGCACGACGGCCTCTCCACTTTCATCTTTCTGTCTGTTTGTATGACGGCCTCTCTACTCTGATCGTTCCGTATGTTTGCATGACGGCCCCTCTACTTTCATCGTTCTGTCTGTTTGCATGACGGCCCCTCTACTTTCATCGTTCTGTCTGTCTGTATGACGGCCTCTCCACTTTCATCTTTCTGTCTGTTTGCATGACGGCCTCTCCACTTCCATCTTTCTGTCTGTTTGTATGACGGCCTCTCTACTTTCATCATTCCGTCTGTCTGCACGACGGCCTCTCCACTTTCATCTTTCTGTCTTTTTGTACGATGGCCTCTCTACTCTCATCGTTCCATCTGTTTGTACGACGGCCTCTCCACTTTCATCTTTCTGTCTGTTTGCATGACGGCCTCTCCACTTTCATATTTCTGTCTGTTTGCATGACAGCCTCTCCACTTCCATCTTTCTCTCTGTTAGTCTCTCTGTTTGTTTGCACGACGGCCCCCCCACTTTCATCTTTCTATCTGTTTGCATGACGGCCTCTCTACTTTCATATTCCCATCCTGAGGCTCCTTAAAAATTGAAGTTTTTTGCTTGCTTGGTGGGTCTCTACTTTCTTTTCTCATGGCATTGCACTGTCGTACATGATGACTCTCCGCTTTTGTCTATCTTGCCGGCTTGCATAACTACTTTCCGCTAGCTTCCATCCGCGTATTACGGGCCTCTCCAGTTTTATCTATCTTTCCTATCTGCTAGCCCGTCTGCTTGTAGAAAGTCCGCTTCACTTTCATCTTCCTTGTTTTCTCACATAACGACCTTGTAGTCTTCATCTTTCTTTTGTGTCTGCGTGTATGACATCTGTTTCAGTTTCATTTCTCTGGTTTTCTTTTCTTTTTTCATATATGCTTTGATGCTAGCTTTTCCTAGACCACAAAGAATGTTTTTGCCTTCCTAAAATATGAAATTTAATGCAGAATCATTGGGAGGAGGATGGAGTTTACAACATTTGAACAAAAAACAACAAACACTTCCTCACACGGAATTTCTAACAATATTTTCAACATATTCATCATAGCCATACATTCTGAGTTAACGACAACTTAACGTTTCTATAAATTTCTTGGTGGGGGGAAATTTAGGAGGAAAACTGAATAGACTTATGCTTATTTGCAGCTGGCCATATAAAACTACGACGTTACTACGTATAGAAACAAAAGAAAAAAAAATGTATGAATTTACGTAATTTTAATTATGATTAGTTATGATTTATCTACCACTGTGGACAATTTACCCAATTCTAAATCTAGTTTCAAATATTTTTGGCTACTTTTGGCATGTATAACAAAACCCTCAATCATCTTTTGAAAAAGATAAACAACTTTGGATATCTTTGGAATAAAAAAAATAGATATAACTTAAACTATTTTAAACGGTCGCCGAATAGTGTAATATGGTGTATGAACAAAGTTTCAACAAACCAGAACTCCTATATGAAGATGAGTTTTAGATTACCGTTGGACTTCTCTCCACTTTCATCTTTCCTACTTGAATGACGGCCTTTCCATTTCTATCTTTCTGTCTGTTTGCATGATGGTAGAGGGTTTGGTCTAGACGATTTTTTTGCTGGGCCCCGGCATGCCACTGGAGCCTGTGGAAGTGGCATCCTGCATGCAGATATATTGCATGACTGTTTCGCGAGAGATGTGTTGGAAAAGCAATCCCTGATTTCCAAGCCGTCTACCTCCAAATTGATATAGGCGGGAGGTTTCCGGATCGATTCTTTGACAGTCTCGCAGCCCTCTTCTCTGCTCGTTTTTCCTCTTGAAGAGAGTGCAGTTCTTATTTTGTTCTCTGAGTGCGTCTTTTCGACACGATGGCGGCGCGGGGGGTAGGGGAAGATCGCTACGTGATTGTGCAGGCCGAGAAAGGCAAGGGTGCCTACGGCACAGTTGACATGGCCAGGGACAAAGAAACGAATTCGATGGTGGCCATTAAGCGCCAAAGCCAGTGTCCCCTCGAAAGACCTGAAGGCCAAAAGGCCCCGGCAGCGATGGGCGTGGGCCTCCACGTGTCTGTGATTCGAGAGATTCAGATCATGGGTCAAGTGCGCCATCCGAATGTGGTGGGAATTCAAGATGTCTACGTGCACGATGGGAAAATCTGTACGGTGATGCCATTTTGTGACTACAACTTGAAGGATTTTCTATCAGAGCATGCAGCGACACTTGATCAGGCTCAAGTGAAGTGTCTGATGAAACAGATGCTCTCTGGTCTGAAGGCTCTGCACGAATGGTATGTGCTTCATAGAGACTTGAAACCAGAAAATGTGCTCTTGACCGATGACGGGATTTTGAAGCTTGCCGACTTTGGTTTGGCGAGAGAATTCGCAGACGACGACAAAGAGCCGATGACCCCCATGGTCATGACCGCATGGTGGCGTCCCCCCGAGCTTTGCTACGATGCGAGGTTCTACGGTTTTGCTTCTGACATGTGGAGCATCGGGGGTATTTTCGCCGAGATTCTGAGTGCAGGAAATCCGCTCTTCTCGACAATGCTGAGCGTGCGCGAGCGCGAGAATGAGCATGTGTTGGGGCAGATTTTCGAAATCCGGGGTACCCCTGTAGAGCACCCGAAAATGAAAAAAGTTCTTTCCGATTCATCGAAAACTGAAAAGCAGATTGACGCGGAGATGGGAGATTTGAAGGATTTGACTGAAAGCGAGAAAACGACTGCGTGGCCCGGTCACACGTTGTTGCCGAAATACATTCAGTATGGTCCTCTGAGGGCGCAGAAGGCGTTGAGAGAAATTCCAGGGCTCCAGACTGCTGACACGAAAGCACTAGAGCTCCTTGACTGGATGCTCCAAATAGACCCCAACAAACGTCCAACCGCAGAAGAGGCCCTTGGGCATCAGTGGTTTCGGGACTTTCCTCGCCCTTGTGCTCCGGCAAATCTGCCGAAGAAAAGGGAAAAGAGCCGTCTCCTCTGATACAGAGTCAGTCAGCCGGTCTGTCCGTTCGTTATTTGTAAACAGAAATGAAGAAAAACGAAGAGAAACAAGGGATACAGCGTGTTTGTGTCTCTGTCTCCCGGTTTGTTGGTTTTGCTCTGCGTCGATTTTCGAATCTTCAGCCTGTCTTCAGCATATCGAATCTGGATTTCTCTCTCTCTCTCTCTCTCTCTCTCTCTCTCTCTCTCTCCCTCTCTCTCTCTCTCCCTCTCCCTCTCTCTCTCTCTCTCTCTCTCTCTCTCTCTCGCTCTCTGTCTCTGTCTGTCTCTCTCTCTCTCTCTCTCTCTCTCTCTCTCTGTCTCTCCCTCTCTCTCTCTCTCCCTCTCCCTCTCTCTCTCTCTC
>JAHBMJ010003451.1:0-10737 GCA_018398765.1 Chromera velia | reverse complement strand
TTTTCCCCCCCCCCCCCCCCCCCCCCTCTCTCTCTCAATCTTTCCTTCTTTCTTTCTTTCTTTCTTTCTTTCTTTCTCAATTTCTCCTTCTCTCTGTCTTCCTTTCCCTGCTTCTTTTCCTCTGTTTCTTGCGTTCGGACCCGTTTGCCTGTCAGAGACTTTCGTGTTTTTTTTTTTTGCTTTTAATGCTCATCGTTTTTCTTTCTCCCTCAAAGGACAGGGGAAGGGAGAGTGGTGCATAGCTAGACCTTGCAGTGATCGACGCAGCGTCCGTAGTGATTAATTGAGAGATCGATGAGGCCCCGTCTGTGTGCGTGCATGCGTGCGTGTGTGTGTGTGTGTGTGTGTGTGTGGTGTCGTCGACCCGGTGTCGTGCTCGCTTGTTGTACGTGGCTCAGATCATCGGCATCGATCGGAGCCTTGGAAATATTTTGCTGCATGGTCATTGGTCAACCGTCTGCACGCTGGTTCATGTTTCGCGTGTCAGACAGTCCGACGTCCCTTTGTTCATCCGCCAGCTACCGAGCAGCTGTCAGAGCTACTCCATCAAATCAAAAATCAATCAAATCATTAAGTATCATAAACGAATGTTACGAATCGATCGCCGACGCATCATGCATATCATGCATCTAGTCACTGGCATAAATGGAACCATTTTTAAACATTGCCGTTAATTACTGCGTGGATACTTATATGACTGTCATGTCTCTGACATTGTTTCATTTAGTGCTAGATCTAGTGTCTCCTAGAGTATCTTATTGACTCTTTACACACTAGTTTGCATACTAAGTGTTGTAAGCCGGAAACCTCAGAAAAATAGTGTAATTTGAATTAAATTGAGAACCTGTTCTTTGAGGCAGTTAAATTAAGCCGGTAAGCATACTAAGTGAAATTAAGCTGGTAAGCGACTCAGTATGGCCTCTCTGAGCGAACTGTTACACTCCTAGCCTAGAGTCCTAAGCTAGTAATGCATATATGCTCAGACTGTCCTCTACCATTGTGTAAGAGACGTACGGGGCTCATAAGTAACAGTAGCTTCTGGAGGAGAGTACTCTAGCGCTACTATACGCCTTGTCAAAGTCTACATAGTTCCGAGGAAGAAGTCGGTAAGTCTGGCAGTCAAGCCTCATATGATGACTCTTGGAATCAGACCCACTCTTATGTTTGATTTACTGATTGTATCACTGCGCATGCTCACATATCGATCAGTCATTATATGTCATTATATGCGCGCGCCCGTGAGCTATGTTGTTCTCATGCAGGCCCAGCCCGAGCTAAGCGATGCTACTTCTAGTTAAGTGCCCCACAAGCCCAGACTTCCTAGCAACCCCTCACACATGCCCGCTCACCAGACCAACGTCCACGCTTGGTTCAAATGCAACCATGCACCTCACACATGCTTGCTCACCGGGAGGGTGGGTGGGAATATCAACAATTTACAATGCATTAGACACTCTGGCTGATGAGTCTGGCCTGAGATTCTCCTTGTGCACGTCTCCTCTCGCTTTGACATCGATCCGCACTAAGTCTTCTGCGATCTCATCTGAGGGCATCCCTAAGTTGGCACACAAAAGGCGTCCGAAGCTTTCCCAGCACGCACAAGCGAGATCAAAGATTCATTCACGTGGTTTTCACATCCAATACATCACAAACGCAAGGCATTTATGCGTGCGACTGTCTCAGGGGATTCCAGTGATTTCTGACTGGATGCATTTACTCTCTCTGTCCAGAATCTTCCCATTCAGGGTCACTGGAGGGACTCACTTAATCACTGATATTCACTGGGAGACTTTACGATAGCACGTGCAGTGCCCAGCCCACAATACACACAGAGACAGGGGATAGACTCGAGTCACTGGACGTCATTTTTCCTTCCTTTGTCTTCTTTTGACCGAGTAGGTATCGCGCAATGCAGCCAGCCATAAATATAGGTGGCAGACAAAACATGGCCACTCTTGTATACGCTCTGGGCACTCCCCAAGCAACGCACACACACTCGGTTTCTCTCATATGAAGCGACCGCAGACAGAGTATAAGGAGCTCAACTGCACGCACTCAGGAGACTCGAGGCTTTGAAAGCTCTGTGAAAGACTGCACGCTAACTGAGCATGACAGTCGTCTCAGAGGTTACTAATAAAACACCATCCAGTCAGACAGAAAGCAGAAAGCAGCACAAAGCACACACTCCTAAAAATCACTCGAAGCGTGCTCTTTGACTGTAAAAATCTCAGTGAAGCTCTCTTCTTTCTTTTCAAATAAACCAACACAGATCGACACAATCCTTCATTCCCGGCGATCGACCGAGCTCTCACGTTCGATGTGAATGGTAGTCGACTGAAGGGGACCCACCATTCAATGAAGTTATACAGTCCGCTGCGGCGGCCCAGCCGCAGGGGCCCCGAACTGCATGACTCCGTATTTAAATACTGAGTTCGTCCCAACACAGATCGCACCACTCTCAAAATCAACCAAACATTGGAAATCTATATATGTCGACCTCTCACCCTCACTCACCCTTCTCTCTTATCTTTCCTTTTCTTCTTTGCTTTGCAGGTGTCTGATTTTTCTCTTTGTTTCATTTCTCAGTCTCCCTTTCAATTCTTTTCCCTCTTTCTTTTCTATACAGTGTTCTCCTATACCCAGACGAACAGAGGGAAAGATTAGAGAACAGATAAAAAGAACACACTTACCCTCACCCCATTGCCTTGGTTAACGCTCCCGTCTCTCTCTTTCATCATTCTTTCTTTCCTTTCTCCCCGACTATCTCTATCACCCATTCATATTTCACAAACGGAGAAAGAAGACAATCAGAAAGATTCAGAGAGACAGAAGGATCAACCCATAAAATAACAATACAACACCAACCTCCACCACACACCTCTACATGTCTTCTTTGCGTCTACCTTTGCAATTCCTATCTCTTTATCTACCTACATCTACCTCTTCACTTCATCTTTCCTTCCACCTTTTCAACATTCACAAAAAACAGAGAGCAGACGTAGAAATACAACCAAAAAGATAGGAATAGTAACAAAAAAACAACCAACCAGTGGCACTTGCAACCCACTCCCGGCTCACCTCCCGTCTCTTCCCTTACTCCAGCCTTCCTTCCCTTCAAATCACACACACCCAAACCCCTAGCCCAAACCCAGACACAAACAGCAAAAACAAAAGCAGAAGCGGTTCCTCCAGGTTTCCAGGAATCCACTAGAGGAATCCACTGGTGATGCCGATGAATACAAGCACAGCCGCCGTGCCGGGGCACTTTCTCAGTGGGCAACAGCATCCGGTGCTTCATGATGTCATCAGGGTTGGAAGTCAGACTGAGTCTCATCGATCTTCCCCCTCACTTCTCCCTATTTCTCCCTGCTTTCGGTTCCAAGTTCTCCTCCATTTCTCCAGCAATGTTCCGTTCATACTGCTCTCTCACCACAAGTGGTAGAAAGCAGAAACACCTCTCAGACCTCTTCAACTCCTCATCTTCCCTCGAGAACACCACAAAATTCAAGATAGAATGAAACAACACAACAGAGCTGAAAAGAGTCTAATCTGTTCTAGGCTCTCAATCATCTGGCTGCCACAACACTCTACATAACCTGGTGATTCACGTGGCTAGCCCACCTGTCTTCATCACTCTACTTCCTTTCATCTCACAGTACACTGTCTACCCCTGTGCAACCAAAAGCTCTGCTAAACCAACTGTAAGCGGCGTACGGGGCTCATAAGTAACAGTAGCTTCTGGAGGAGAGTACTCTAGCGCTACTATACGCCTTGTCAAAGTCTACATAGTTCCGAGGAAGAAGTCGGTAAGTCTGGCAGTCAAGCCTCATGCGATGACTCTTGGAATCAGACCCACTCTTATGTTTGATCTACTGATTGCATCACTGCGCAGGCTCACATATCGATCAGTCATTATATGTCATTATACGCGCGCGTCCGCGAGCTATGCCATTCTCACGCAGGCCCACGCAGCCCGAGCTAAGCGATGCTACTTCTAGTTAAGTGCCCCACAAGCCCAGACTTCCTAGCAACCCCTCACACATTGGGATACGATGGCTACCGGGTTTAGTCAACTTTATCATCATCATCATCATCACTACTTGAGCTTGATCTGTATACTATAGTGCATAGCCAACTGCGGGGCATAACATGCAAGGCTAGATCGCAAGTAGGTGCAACGTTTGTTTGAGAGCAAAAGATGTATGGTCTCGAAGATCTGCACTGGCTTACACCGCCTGAAGGTAAGGTGATAACTCAATCCTAGACTCAATCGAGGGAATGAATACTGCTAGGAATACTGCAAATCAGTCACTAAGGGAAAGAGGAACCACAAAGATTCAAGTTTCTGTTCACTTTATAAGATAAAACGGCAACAGTGTTCTAGGGATATTTCTAGGGCTACAGCTTTAATAGAGGCTCTACTAGGGGCCAAATTAGGGCTAGCTTGATAAAAATAAAGTTAGGATTAGCCTAAGGATTAATGTCCAGAGGATTAGCCTCCCACTCTAATGTCGAATGTACGTCTGATGTGCGGCTTCCTAGGCGGCTTTAAGGGAAAGGGCCTAGATGCATCAGACCTCCCTGGCTGGCCCGCACAGGTCTAGCGTGTGCCGCAAACGGATCACATTGAACAAATCAATCACCTGCGTGTGTATACAAGAGGGTTCACTCCATTCCAAAGCAGGGTTTGAAAGGGAACGATCTTGGAATTGCAGATGAATGGCTCGAAGCGAGTTCCAAAACCTTCCAGCATCTCATCCTCCTCATTTTTCCCTCCTCTTTTACTTCTTTTATATCACTCCACACCCTTTCATACTTTTTAATTCTTCCCTTTCTTTCTTTCTCACTTTTTCAAGTCTTTTGATGCAGCTTGTCTAACTCTCTTCCTAAAGCTTAACTCAAATTGTCTCTTTTTTTTCTTTTCCATTCTCTCACTACATGTCTTTTCATCATGACGTCTTTCAGAAAGGTATCGACATTCCTATTGGCCTCATTCAAAAAAAATGAAAATAGAGCGATCTTGTTTATATAATAGATCTTGTCTACCTTTCCTTCACTATCCACTATCCATCTGCTGCTATTTTCAGTTCTCTTCTCTCTCCCTTTCACCAAACTCCCTGTGTCATCAAAACAAGGTTAGAGCAGGTGACTAGGGCTACGCCAGGCAGGCTACATGATAAAGAATCAATTTACGGAGAAGAAGTATCATTCCTACATTCATATATATACAATACCGTCTATACTTGCTGCTTTCTGACTTGTTTCACTGCTTTTGAACCGATTTGTACTTCATGGCGGCGTATATGTATTTTTGTATGCGGTGGCAACTTGCCGTGGCCCCTACCTTCTCTCCTTGAAAGTTTCTCGGTTCATGCGCCGACATGCCATGCATGGCCCCAATATTTTCCTCCTCTGCATCTTGCTACCTAGCTTACTGCCTTTTGACACCCTCCAGACCTCTTGATTCAGCACGCTAGTATAATGAAGACCCCCTAGGAACACCCCTCTTCTCGAGAGCCTAGCTCTTCTCACAACATAGAGGCGGCGCTGCTCACACCTTGAGCTGCATAATGTAATACTATGATACTTCCTCAAGTGTCTAAGATATCGGTTTAATATCATTATAGCTCTGGGATTTGTTGCTCTGCGCAGCCTGTGCATAACACTACTGTACTACTAGATACCACTAAATTACATACGAATATCTGTGGAATAACCAAAACCGCAGGAAATTATCTACTTAAGTAAATTTAATCAGAAAGAATTTTAAAAAGAATTTAGACATCTGAAATCTAAACTAGACGAATGATGATGATGATGATTGAGGGTTAAATCCTAGATGCAGCGATGCCAAATCCCAAGCCACTAGCAAGGCTTTGAGGACAACCCAGAGCACGCTTGAGCTATAATATCATTAAAGCCTAGTTGGAGGTATGCATGTCTAAGATATATGTAGCATGACAAGCATTTCTGACTGTAGTTCCGATCGCTTGAGTGACGGAGTCGAGTCGTGAATTTTGAGGAATCACTGCATGAGGATAATCAGCTAAGAATATGTACAAAAAGGTTGAGGATCAGAGGGTGGTTCCTGAGGACGGGGAGCGTATAGCAAGTGGGAATCAAATTTGAGAAGGCTGCTTAAATTTCGAGAGCAAGAGAACGAACCAATTGACATGCAGTGTATGATGCAGATTGACAGAATAATAAAAAAATGACAGTCCATGCTCGAAGCAGTCGACGGCCGAATGAACAAAGGGATCGATGACTGAATAAGTGACGCACTCAATCACTGACTGGATGCCTGTAAGATCAAGACTGGCTCAGTGACTCACTGCCTTAAAGGAGCTAGTAAAGGAGCTAATGCTCCTGTCTCGCACGTCACCTGTACGTTTTGGCATCAATCTCGACCCAGAAGGACCGCATGGGCAGACAGCCTGCCCGCCTGAAACCCGAAAAATTCTTTTCTTAAAGACTGAAGATGAATTGACAGAGAAAGAAGGAGGACATCCAGATGAAAAGTTGGAAGGAACACACGAACATGCAAACAGAACCAGAGACATCACGGGCTCCATCCCTCTTCTACCGAAGTCGAGCCATGACTTTTGCACGCGTGCGAATCATGAAACGGTCTAAAGTGGAAGGTGCAACATGAGACGTGCAAAGT
The DNA here is from genome assembly GCA_018398765.1 of Chromera velia. NCBI lineage: Eukaryota > Chromeraceae > Chromera > Chromera velia. The sequence continues at coordinate 4,073 of JAHBMJ010003451.1, read as the reverse complement.
GCAGACTGACCGACACACAGATGAAAAAACACCCAGACATGTACTTGCGCAGCATCAACGTAAAGTCTGTAAGTAAAAAACGGACACCGAAGGACCAGAAACACAGGAGTTCCTGTTTCAACGCTGCAATACTCATCGTTACTATGCACACAGATGTACACACACCCTCACGCGAGTGCGCTCAGACGCATGCACGCGAAGAGAGAAAGGGGGGTTGGGAGAAGGTGAAGCGCCACTCTACAGCTTTGAAGGCTTACAGGCATTAAATAGAGGCTTCCACGGTGGTGGGGCCTCATATGGATCGGGCGCAAGGTGCTTGTAAGGTGGGTATGCAGAAATGAAGGTCAGTCACCCAACCGCCCCAGCTGCGAGGGACCCAGAGGAAGAAGATGAAGCCTGTCACGCACAGAGAAAAGTCTTTAGATGAGTTTCTCACCCAACCGCCGTCTCTCTCTCTTTCATCCTCTGTCCTCCCTTCCTGGCATGGAGTTATGAGAAGATCTTCGCAATTTCATCCAGCCTCATGTGTACCTCTCTGTCTGTCTTCCTTCTGGCTGCCTGCAGCAAGATCCACGCCCCTGTCACTTTTTTTCTTTTCGCTTCTCGCAATCTGACTCCCACAGAGAATTAAAGGAAACTGACTGCATGGGAAAAACGAGAAGGGTTCATAAAAAGACAAAAAAAAGACAAGTAAGTCCACAGACCACGCATTCAAGGAAGCCGTCTGTCTGTCGTCTGCGCGCGCAGCCGCGCGCAGCCCCTCAAATTAATTAATTGGAGGATCTGCTTTCCCTTCCTTCATCTCCCTCAATCTCGTTCGCGCCGTTCTGCATGAATCTGCTTTCGAAAGAAATTTCTTCAAACAACCCACCGCACCTCTCTCTTCTTTCCTTGCATGCCTTTGATACCCACCCGCCCATCCTTTCCCTATGATACCCGCCCACCCTTCTTTCTTCAATCGACTCAGTGTGTCTACTTCCCTCTGGCGGTCTTGTCATTCTTCTGTTAAAGATTTTAGGCAGAGCACGCCTCGCAAGGCTCAAAGAGGTCCCTCCCCCCCTCTTCCCTACTCGGGAGTCTTCTTCGACTGCATGTGACAGAGCCTGAAGCTGAAGCAGAGCTGCTTGACGCCTCCCCTTCCCCTTCCCCTCCCCCCCCCTCCTCTTCCCTGGCAACTCGTGGGTCGACTGTAACCTGCACGGCGTCTCTGGACGGACGGGAACGGAGGTAATAGATCCCCGTCTTCAACCCCCGGCCCCACGAATAGAAGAGCATCGACGACACCTACAGGCAGACAGGCACAAGCACACGCATAAAGGGGGAGCCGATATACGCATAAGCATTTCTGCCAACACACACCCCTCAACAAAAGCGTAAATCCACACGACGCTCCAACGGGAGAACTGCAACCGATTCCGGGCATGGCGGTAGGAAGGATGAGAGCCAGAATGAGCCAGACAATTGGGCGGAAGAGCAAAAGACTTGCATCAGTCCCAGGAAAAGATAAAAAAGGCAGAACCAAACATGCGAAAAGTCAGTCATGCATTCCCTAACCTGTGCAAGGGTAGGATGCTTCAGGTACAAATTCATGGACTGAGACTGGCAAACGAAAGGTCCTCTATCAGCAGCGAGATCAATCAACGCTCTCTGGCTGATCTCCCACACAGTGCGGTACAAGGCCTTTAGCTCGGCAGGAATGTCCAAACGCTGAACCGAGCCCCCCCTAGCAACCAGCTTTTGCTGCAACCCCCTGTCCCATTTGCCTAGAGCGCAGAGGTCCCTGACTAGGTGCGGGTTGAGGACCAAATATTCTCCCGCAAGGACAGAGCGTCGGTAAACGTTGGTTGTCAGGGGTTCGAAGCTCTCACAGTTTCCGAAAATCTGCGCCGTCGACGCAGTCGGCATCGGGGCTACAAGGAGAGAGTTTCTCAGCCCGTCCTTTCTCACCCTTTCCCTCAACCCCTGCCAATCGAGTCGAAGTTCTGATGACCGCGCAAACAGAAAGGGGGGGAATGGTTGAGTGCCACTGTCGCACTTCAATGTTTCAACTGGCGTTCCGGGGGGGGGGAAATCTCCCCAGAGGTCAAACTGAAACTTCCCGTCAGATGCTGGGCTCCCTGTAAAGCTCCTGTACGTCCCTTCTGACCGAGCTAAGTCAGCCGAAGCCTCTAGGGACGCAAAGTGGAGCTGTTCGAAAATGCGCGCATTGGTCACACGCGCTGCTGTGCATTCGAACGGGAGTCGCAGAACTGCGAAAACGTCGGCGAGGCCTTGAACACCGATGCCGATCGGCCTGTGTTCTTCGTTAGACTTTCGGGCCTCAGGAAGAGGGTACCATCCGACATCGATGGTACGGTTCAAATTTCGCACAATCTGCCTGACTATCTGGCGAAGCTTTTCGAAGTCAAAAACCGATGAAAGCCACTCCTCAAATTCCCCTATTTCTTCATCGCTTTCAAGAGAAGCATGCGCCCAGTACCAAACATCCTTTTCCCTTTCTTTTTCCCTCTCTCCTCCTTCTCCCTGCAGAGGCAGGGGTTGCCGTTCAAATATAGGAGGACTCGCCCGCATGGAGGACGGGCGTGAGGATCGGGAGGGGGAGGAGGGGTCGGAGATTGGGGAGATTGTGAGGGCGTCGTCGAAACGACAGATTGAGTCGTGGGATCGACCCTCCCCTCCTGGTGTTGCAGTCAATAAAGGAGACGGCGACTTCCTTTTCTCCTTCTTCCCCTCTTCCTTTATCGATCCAATGGAGCCAGAAGACCGACAGAGGGGGGTTCTCTCTGTAGGGTCTGACCTCGAGACCGCGCCCCTCATCATCTGTGGTTCCCCATTCAACAAAACCGCAGGGGAAGAAGGGACGGAACTGGAACTAGAGGGGAAATGAACGGGGGAGACGGGGGGGGACTCAGAAACTGAAAAGGCTGGTCTCTCAGAAGGGATGCAGCCTCGGGGAGGCGGTGTGTGCAGCTGCTGAGATGGACTCGCCCCCTCTGTACAGTCCAACAGGGGTCCTTGTCCCTGGGCCCCCTCTCCACCTTCCCTGTCGTCCCCCACTCTCCTCCTCACCCTCTGATGGGAACCTGCAACTCCCCCGCTTCCCCTAGTGCCTCCTTCTGTTGGGGACCTGCTGGGAGGAGGAGAGGACACTTCTCTCTCCTCCCCCATCTGACCGCCTGCAAACCCGCCTGTCTGCAAAGCCTCCTTCTGCCTTTTAATTTCCTCTGTTTGTTCTGCCACAGAACCTTCCCCCCCCACCTGGTCTTTTTCATTTGCACTGCAACTGGACAGGGCTTGGGGCCGCACTGAGCTCACATTGGAGGGACACCCTTCATCAAAGTAAGGGATCTGGTGGGTTGGGGTATCACAAACACGGGTGTATGCTTCGGCACGAAGAAACATCGGGAGAGAGACGGAGGCCAAGTTACACACGGCGACCTCGTCGGGTGCGGTGAACTGCACGATCTCCGTGCAGAGGTTGCTGCAGCAGATGGTGCCCAACCCCTTCTGGTTACTCTTCTGGTTACATGCGTCCTTGAAGAGCATGTAGGGAGTGCCCGTCTCGATTTGAGAAAAGACAACCGCCTTCCAGACGTCCCGTGCAGGAACCTGACGCAGGAATACAGCGCGGCGCTCGTACTCCTCGTACGCTCGGTCGAAGTCCGGACCTGCATGGGAGAACGAACACGAAGAAAAAATATGCATTCTGTTCAGTTCCCATTCTACTCTTGGTCTCCCTCCCGCGTCTTTTCTCAAAGTGCATCTCGGACGTCGGGACGCACAGCCTCATCCCTAGCTGGCCGAAAAGACAAAAAGACACCTTCCTTGCAGTCAGACAGGCACAAACATGTTCCTCTCTCATTATTGGACAAGAATGTATGCGGAAGAGCGGACAGAAATGGTGAGTGCAAGTTCAGGCGCGCGCGCACACACACACACACACACATACACATACACACACACACACACACACACACAGAGAGAGAGAGAGAGAGAGAGGGAGAAGGAGAGCACGCATATGAACAAAGAGAGTAGGGGCTTGCGGGATAGAAGGACTGCGCACCGATACAAAT
>JAHBMJ010003449.1:0-10777 GCA_018398765.1 Chromera velia | reverse complement strand
TTCCATGTCTGCCCGTGTACTGCCCCATGGAATCGCGGAGGAAACGTAACACACTTTCCGCGGGGCCACGTGCACATCAGTTAATTCGCCGCACGGATGAGCAGCGTCGACGGCGCCCTAGACAGGGAAGCCAGGAACTTCCTCGGTCTGTTGGCAGGCAGGCTGAGCGAAAAGTGGCAGAAGGAGTACAGCGAAGTGTATTGGTGGATGAAGGCTCGCCTGCAGATCGCACACCTGCGAGCGGCCAGCATTTGCATCAGGGGGATACGTGGAGGGAAGAAGGGGGCCCACGAGATCAGGCTCACCGGGGGAGAGAGCATTGGAATGGCCATGATGTAGAAGGGCGAGCAGGGACTAGCCGATCCCTGCTATAGATTCATACAGGAGCCAGCCGGCAATTTTTGAAAAACCTGTAGTATCAACCGAGCGCATCTCTAGGATTTGAGATACCTAGCAAGGCCTAGCGCCTAGCACGAACCCCTTAGAGCTTTTCTCTCTCTACTACTACTATTACCACTGCCTCCTCTCTCACTTTCTCTAGCCGTCTCATTTTTCCTCAATCGAACCCAAAATAAGTCTTCTCACTTCCCCTTTTCTTTCCCCGGTGTCCAGTGTATTCACCTCCATACACAGAATGCTAAGATCGATCACAAGGATCTGCTGGGCGTCGAAAACATCGTCCGCTTGGTGCCAACAGAAATTTTGGAATCCAAGCAACTTCTCAAAGGAGACGTGGCGGATGGAGGGAGATGCCTAGGTTCACGATGCAAAAAAAAAATGGAGTGGTGACCTCTAGCCACCATAGTTAAGCAAAGTAGTAGAAACTACTCTCATGCGGCTCTACGTTTGACAGAGGTGGCACTTCTTACCCTTTCTGTGACGTTAAGAGAACTTTCTGAGCCAGACTGTGAGACAAGAATGCAATCTGGCCGCAAAATGGCTGCAATTAATCGCATGCAATTAGCAATTTTGAGTTTGGCTTTCAATGGCTTTCATGCAATCCACGCATGCGGAAATGTGCCCCCCAAGCCGAAATCTGGTGCCTCAATCCGCGCGTGCGAACGAAGGAGACGGCGAGCCTCCATCCCCAAAAATCTCCAAAATCCTTCATAATCCCCCAGCTTGGAATCTCATCTCTTCGAAGTTTGATTCTGTTTGAACCCTCGCCGGTAATTTCTGGTTGTAGTTCAGCGCTCACTTCACTCATCAAGTCTTTTGGATGACATTTTGGAGTGTGTCGGCCACGCTTTCTGTCTCTTCTGTGTAGGCAAACCAAGATTTTCATCTTGTTCTTTCTTCTCGGAAAAAACCCGAAGTGACACAATGGAGCGTTCAGCAGCCACTCTCGCTCCTGTTCGCCAAGGCCTGAAGGCTCTCGCTGATAGGCTGATAGAGATTGCCGGCATAGTGCAGCACACGGATGCTCTCCTGGGTACTTTAAACTTTTCTGACTCCCCCCCAGGAGACTCCGCTTCTCCTGAATCCGTTCAAGACTCCAGCACATCCTCTGCGCTGCTTCCCTCAGAGGCTGCTGTCCTTGATCGCCTGAAACAGCAGGTGGAGGACCTGAGTAGGACTGTGAGGGTTGAACTGAACCCGATAGTCAACGCCTACTACAGGATGGATTTACAGCCCCTTCTGGACCATGACGTGTGCAAGCACCTGCAGTCGTTCCAGCTGGTGCCGGCTGAGATGCTTCGGGAGACACTGACCGCCTTCATGGAGACGGGGGGGGAGAGGGAGAGGGCTGATCTTGAGCTCTTCCTGAAGGTTGGCGCAGAACTGGACACCCCTGTGAAGGTTCACCCGTATGGGAGCAGGCCTCAAAACGGGCCCCAGGGGGGGTTGGTTGAAGAAACTGCATTGTTGAGAGCTGTCGTTTTTGGCAGTGTAGAGGCAGTGAAAATGCTTCTCCAGGCGGGGGCTGGGCTCGAGGCTTGTCGCGAAGTTGTAGGAGACTGGGGGGGGGAGAGGGCCCTCCACATAGCGTGTCGAGAAGGCAGACCTGAAATTGCAGAGATCCTTGTTGACGGCGGTGCAGAAGTAAACGCCGTGACTAGTATAGGGCTGAGACCCCTGTATTATGCCGCCCAAGGAGGGGACGCGGGTCTGGTCAAATTCCTGCTGACACGGGATGCTGACTTGCATGCACAGATAAAAGATGGAAGGCTAGATGGAAGGACTTGTATTTTTGATGCGATCGGCTACGGCCACAAAGATGTGGTGGAGCTGCTTTTAGACCATGGGGCGAACTTGGATGTGAGGGAAGAGAGGCAACAGACCCCTCTTTTTTTTGCGGCACAGTTTTTTGCAGATGTCCCGAGGGATCATCGAGAGATTGCAGAGCTTCTGGTTTCTCGCGGGGCTGATGTCACCGCGAGGAACAATTGTGGGGAGACAGTCCTGCATTCTGCAGCGCGAAGCTGTTTTTCGGGTGTTTTTGACCTCATGTTGCAGAAGGGTCTCGACTTCTATGCGAGGGACAACGAAGGACATACTCCTCTGTATCACGTTCCATTTGTGGAGGGGGATGGGCAGACTGAAGAGGAGACATCGTTGTTGAGAGCCGTCACGTTGGGGAGTCTGGAGGCGGTGAAGATCGTAGTTAGGGGGGGGGCTGGACTTGAAGTCCGTCGGGAGGTACCTGATGTGGATGAAGCGAAAGGGGAGACGGCGCTCTCTACATTGCTTGTAAAAAAGAAAATCCGGAGATCGCCGCGTTTCTTTTAGACAGCGGTGCGGAATTAGAGGCAGCAACTTACACTGGTGAAACCCCTCTGTTCTATTCTCTAGCTTACGGGGGACACGTGGGTGTTGTCAGATTTTTGCTGGAGCGCGGTGCGAATGTGTATGCAAAAGCGAGTGACGGAAGGACCCCCGTTTTTGACGCGATTGCAAACGGCCTGAAGGAGGTGGTGGAGTTACTTCTTGACCACGGTGCAAAGGTAAACGAGCGAAGCGAGGAAGAAATGACCCCTCTCTTCACTGCTGCAAGTCCATCCGGAGAGATCCTGAGTGGCGACATTGGCAGAGATATTGCACAACTTTTGTTTGTTCGTGGGGCCAATGTCAATGTGAGAAATTGTTACGGGCAAACAGCCTTGCACCTGGCGGCATGGAGAGGTTCTCTGGGTGTATTCGAATTCTTGTTAGAGAACGGTGCGGATGTGCATGCGACAGACAACGATGGATTGAACGCTTTGCACTGGGTTGCGGGAGTGTCAGACACAGCAGAAGCAGAGAGAGATTTGTTTGAGAAAAAGCTCCGCATTGTTCAGCTTCTTATTTCGAAAGGAGTTGATGTGCATGGCGTGAGTAACTCAGGAAGACGATGCAGCAGAAGAGCAGCCGGTCGACTCGCCAGTGCTTGCATTCCTTCGGGAAGCGGTAGGAGATTCGCCATCTGGTTCGGAGACTTGAAATATCTTGAAGACTTAAGTTGAAATCAGTAAGCTAGTGACTGAGAAAGAGAGAACACTAAAGAAAACAAGACTAGGAATAAGGATATAGACCGGAAGTCTTTAATTAAATATATTGACATGCATGGACGGGGTAAATTGAATGATATTGTTCACAAGTTGACAGAATGCAAAGGGACGGAAATGGAAAGAGGACGCATGGATAGGCTTCTGGAGGAAGTAAGAGATGCACACTCTGAGTCGGACTTCATCGTGTGGGCACAACAGATAGCAAAACAACAGTTAGGACGGGCGGTGTGCGAGAACGAAAACAAAGTAAGAGAGATTTTCACACTCCTTCTCGAGAAATACCCTGTTGCCGGTACATGAGCAATTTTAGCTTGCCTTCGTAAACGGTAAAGTTTTAATCTGATTACCTCTAGATGGTTGTTTCCTGTTTTTCTCCGTTTGAGTATATGGGGTATTATAGGATGGGTTCAGAGCTAGGATGTAATAGAGAGAGAAACGTGAAACGCGCGGGGGGGGAAGTGCTTGAGCTCGTACAGGCGTGGGGGGGTGGGGCGCTCGTATCTGCACGGCGTGGATATAGTTTTTTTTTTGTGATCTCTCTGTTTTTCTCTTTCTCATCTTCTTTTCATCTCTTCTCTTTTCTTTCTCTTTCTTTTTTCTGTCTGTTTTTTTGCTCATAATTTTACTGCTTTGAAAACAGATCATGCCCTTAGGCTACGGAGTTGACCTTTGGTCTTACCGAAGGATAGGAGAGACTGATAGGACTATCATAGGTACCGTACTCCAGTCAGTCTACTCAGCCCCAGGGAAGCGAAGTCACTCTGCCTGCATCTTGTCTGATTCTCGTTTGATCTTATGTGTATTCCTTCTTCACTGCTGACTGTCGACTGTGCTCAGCAGCCGAGCCCTTCCTCAGGAGTCGGTATCCAGGGAAGTGTTTTGTAGGGCTCCTACCCTGTAGACTGCACTCCTTACTATTTCTCAGTTTGACATGGATGCGTTCTTTTACTTCTCTTTTTCAGTTTCCCTTTCTAGCTTTGTCTTCCCTCTCGGTCGTTTCCTCTGCCACTGCAAATCTGTTCCAATGCAGGTGGTTTTTAACCCTGGTTGCTCTCTACCCTTTGTTTCTATTTCCATTTCTGCCCTAGCTAGGCTTTGATCCATGCAAATGCCCCAGTGGGGCCTAGGTTGAGGGATCAAATCTATGCAGGAAATACTAGGTTGGCCAGAGCCTATATGGCTCACTGGCTTTAACCTCATACATCATCATCATTATATAAAAGTGTTAGTAATCATCACTAAAATCATCAGTAGCTAAGCAAGACTGTCCCAGTCTGAGAACTATATTTCTTTAGTTCTTAAATTGAACGCCGGTGCTAAGAAGCAGTGAGTGTTTGAATTTTCAGAATAAAAAAAATTATTTGCGTTAAAAAGTTTTGAAGAACTATAAAAAATATAAAATACCAATGGCCAGTAAAATAAAGTAAAAATAGGCCTGTATCTGTGCGATGGGACAGAGCCAGAAAGAAAAGCAGGATCCAGGAAGGGCGACGCCACATCGATGTACGCATGAGCAAGGATCACACGCAATGGAGACATGGTGTACCGCGCAACTGTATATTGCGTGAGTATATATGAATACATGCCAATTTGCAGTGACATCCAAACAAACTGCATGCGGACATGTATGACAGGAAAAGGTAAATGAATGATGATCATATCTTTGATGAATGAACAAGGTTCTGAGTATCACCACAACAACAACCTTCTGATGGTATGAAAAAAACCAAAAAGAGACCTATAAGGTAGGTCAATCTCCTCTGCATATAATCATCTCCATCTGCATACCATCATCAATTCTATCTCTCTGTATCCCGATCTCGATCTCTATAGCCAGTCTCTCTATCGGTAGGTAAACTAACACATAGAAAACCAAATCAGAAAATTTGCTAATAATATTAAAGTTTTACAACACTTTTTTTACAGAGGAGATAAGTATACACAGGTTGAGCAGTTTCTTAATTGAGTTTTGATTTACTTAATTTGAGTCTTTAGATGAGTCTTTGACTAGACTGGCATACTTTCAAGTAATAACAGCCCGTTCTTTTAAAAGTTACCACTTTTTTTTAATTGAAATCCAGTTTCATCTCAAATGGTAGACCTAGTGCTAGACGCTTTATCTAGCACTTTATAATAGTTTATAAAACCAAGTTTATACAGATTAGTATACAGATGAAGTTCTAAACTTAATGAATGATGACGCATTTTGATGATTATGATTGTCTTACACTCTTTAAAAGCTAGGTCACATATATATGGACGCTAGCATAGGCTGCATAGAGGTGAAGGCTACCGTCACAGTACCGTGAAGCTAGATATGATTTGTTTTATACTAGGTTTCATAGCTGAAACTAGAGCTGAAGATCAAAGTATAAAAGAATTATGATTTCTCATATATGTTTTAAACTTTTAATTTGTGTCACTCTGTGTCAAAATTGCAACTGCCAGTGGTTATGCAAAATGTTGTGAAAGGGTGCATCCACGCAATGAAGGTCTCCACCTGTATACTCATGAATGTTCATGCACAATAATGCATAGAAACAATTTTAATCTAGGACTTTGAACAAACATGGATCAGACATGCGATAGGGATGGTATTTTAACGCGCGACCCTTCCAACCCAGGGCCTGGGGACCCTGCACTCTGCATCGTTCGGTCATCTCTCCCCCGGACCGGAAGGAAGTGAAGAGTAGGAGGAGCAGGATTAATTTCACACTCTTGCTTTAAACAAGAAGGGGGTGCAAGATGGCGACGGAAAGGGGAAGCCATGCACACAAAAAAGGTTGGAGGGAGAGGTCTCTGGCTCATCTACCAATCGGTCAATCGTTTCTTCAGTGAAGACGACAAACCAGGAATGGCTCGCAAGTTTGGGTCCACCCTCTCTCTCTCGTCCTTGTCAAAGCCAGACAGACACGCAGATCAAGACTCTGAGAAAGGGGAAGGACAGAAGAACAAAAGCGAAGGGGGCGTCTCCCCCCCCTCGCGTGCGAGATAGCGGCCTGCCGGGAAAGCTAGGGGGATTCGGCCGGCATCCTCACAAAGAAGAGAAGATACCCTGAACTATGGACTCTCGAAGGGACGCCAGGCTGCACTCAGGCAGGCACACACACACACACACACGAGACAGACAACGGAATTCCGTCATGAACGCTTCTGCTCATCAGACGACAAATTAACGATATTGGCATCTGAGTAATCTTCAAAAAAATTCCTCGTGCCGGAAGGACTTTTCGGAAACAGATGATCGGAAGCACAAGCAGCGAGTAGACTGTTCATCGATCTGTCTAACGAGGGAAAAGAGGAGCAACAGAGAAAATGAAATTGTGCGATGGCGGGGGGCTGCGTAAGAAATTTACAGACACAACCATCCAGCTCAAGAGAGAAGACACAGAAGGCGACCACACACACAGCGAGAAAGAAAGAAATGAAAGATACACATACACACAGACAGACAGACAGACAGACAGACAGACAGAAAGAGGAAGAGAAAGAGAGAGAGAGAGAAAGGACGAAGAAACCGACCGTCCCCTCGGAAAGAGGTCTCGAGGTCGAGTCGTCGCAGATTCTCCAGTCTCCCTTGTAGTCCTGCACTCACCGTGCACACACACACACACACACACACACACACACATACACACACACACACACACACCTATCCATACATACATACATACATACACACTTGATCTCTTCTGTCTGTACGGCTGTGTAGGTACCTACACACAGTTCAATACTTCTACAAGACAAAACAAGGATACAGAAGAAATCAGCCGTCGATCAGAAGACAGACTTGGTTTCAAACCCAAGACACGACCGAGAGATCAACCCAATCGGATCATTTTGATAGACTGTGCTCATTCATGTGTGGTTGTCTCTTCCTCTTCCCTGCTGCATGACTGACTGACCTTCACGAGACAGACGTAGTGACCATGGGTGGCCGTCTCCCCTTGGTGGCACACCGCAGCCCTGAGCTCGTACCCGTTGGACATCTTCTTTTCCTCTTGAACCTGCGTCTCTTCCTTTCCCTTCCCCTTCTCTCCTCCCTCAGTCTTCTTTCCTCCTCTCCCTCTCCCGCCTGCCCGAGGGCCAACTTTTTTCTCCTCTTCCTCAGACGAGGAAATCGAGACGGGAGGTTCGATTGAATTCCTCCCATTCTTCTTCTCCACCTCCCCCCCCTGAGATCCTCGACGCTGGAGGGGCTGGGACCAGTCACGGTCCCGAGGGCCCCCTCCGAGGAGCCCCCCCTTGCCCTTCATTCGACCCACCGTCTCCCCGTCTCCGTCTCCCTTCCCATTCACCTGGGAGGCTCTCTCTCGACTGTTCTCCTTCTCTCTGTCATTGTCCTTCCTACCTGCCTGCAGTCGCAGACTCACACGCGGAATCGGGGCCCCCGTGTCCCCCCCCCCCATGCCCTTCTTCCCCCCTCGGCTCTTCCGACCCGATTTGGCAGGATCTACCGGGGCCCTCACCTCCTGGACCTCATCCTCTGACTCACTCTCCTGACCCCGGCCTCTCTTCTCCCCCCGCACAGACCCACCACCAGGGCCCCTCGCAGTGAGCGCAGGAACGCCCAGAGCGCGTCTCGGACTGTCAGAACACGACGAACCCTTCGCGGTCGTCCCCGACACCGTCACACCGGACTCATCATCCAGAGCGTCCGACTCGGCCGGGGCTGGGGCCTTCTTCCGCCCCTCTCCCCTCGCAGGGCCCCGACCGACCCCCTCACTCTCACGAGACACCACAGGAACGCCTTTCAGACCGAACATCCCCCTGGCGGCGGACCCCCCCCTCCGACGGTCCTCGCGGGGCTTCGGGAGCATATCGGAGATCAGGCCGGGACCCTGTGCCGCCTTCCCCTCCCTTGCCTTCTCCTCTCCCCCTGCCGACAGGAGGTCGTCCGACCGCCCTCTTGCGTTGTCGCGCTCTGCACTCGCTCGTTTGTCACACAGAAACAAGGGACGGGAAACAAAGAAAAATTGTCCAATTGGACAGAATGAGAACGAGTGCAAAGCACATGAAAGAGAGCAAAAGAGGCATCAGAATTGCTTTTCAATCCCGTCTATCTGTTACAACTCTCTGCCATTCTTTGCCCACGCTCTTCCTCCTTTACAGAGCAGGGGACTAAAAGCACGAGTCTGAGCAGGAAGAAAACCCAAGCAACAGAAGTGACATCGACATCAAATTCCTGCAGACCCACACACCTTGAGAGTCCTGCTCGGAGTCGCTGTCGACGTCAATCGGGTCATCAAGATCCGCCCCCCCCAAGACTGCAACTGCAGCAGCGGCAGGACTTGCCCGCTCTCCTCTCTCTCCTCCTCCGGTCTCTTCGTCTTTCTCCGACCCTCTCTCGACTTCCGGAACCCCCACCGAGGGAGGATTGTTAGAGAAAAGCGGGCTGTAATCACCCCTGTCTGAAAAACCATTTCCACTGCTGTAACGGGGGGGGAGATCTTTCTCGTCGACTGGGAGAATATCATCTGCCGGGGGTTCGAAGCTGGGCCTCGGTTTTTTCGTTTTCCCCGAGTCAGGCTGATCTTCTTTCTCTGAATCGGTGAAGAGAATCTCCTGAGAGGGCCGTTTCTTTCTGTCCGTTGATCGGGAGGGGGTGGAGTGGCTGGATGGCTTTTTTGGCTTTATGTCAGGGGTGACACACGCGGAAGCATCGGCAGTTCCTCCCGTTGCCTCCCCATCCTTCTGACCGTCTCCGTCCCCCCCTGCATCTGATCCCGCTGACCGTCTCCTCTGCGGCTTTCGGGGAACAGGGGGGGTGAAGAGCCCCGCCACCATCTGCTCGAATGTTGACGCACCCCTGTCTGCGCCTTCCTCTGCCCCCCCCGCGACTGCGCCCTCCATGGAGATGTCGGAGGAACCGTCGAGGTCCACAGCGGAGGAGTCGGAGGGAGGAGAGAAGTATTTGCCTGAAGAGAAGCAAGAAAGGGAAGAGAAGGGTATGGGGAGAAATAGCGAACACACACACAGACACACACACACACACACACACACACACACACTCGCACGCACGCACAGAGAGAGAGAGAGAGAGAGAGAGAGAGACGAAAACACGAACATATGCTGCCTCACCAACGAGCCATCACACGCTTTCACGGCAAAGCCACAAGGACACAGGAAAACTAGAGACCCATCAACCCGCCCCTTTTCTGACCGACCCATATCGAGTTGTGCGGGGATGGTCACGGGCGTGTGGATCTTTTCGTATCTGCATCGAGTCAGCAGAGATTCAGAAAGATGGAAACAAGAACGTCAGTCCGCAATGCAGCCATACACCAACACCCGAAGGCCCGAAGGAAGGATGAAGTGGAGACGAAAGGAAGGCAGAGACAGAAAAGAGACCTCGAATGACACAGAGTGCGGCGGCACCCACATGAACAGAAGATACTTTGCCTGAAAGCTCGCGTTCCCCCTTCCCTTTTTGCGCGAAACGTGATTATCAAAGGTCATCATTTTCGCATGAACAGTCCGTTCCACCGAGGCAGAAAGAAAAGCTGTGAGAAGACGAAATAATTGGTGCGAGGAAGACCGACCTCTGCTTTTCAAAATTTGCGAAGAATCGCTTGAGGTGGAGGACAAGGACTCCGGGGAGAAGAGCAAGAGAGGGCTTCATCCTGCTCGTCTTGTGACCGCACTGTTCGCATGTCACGTCGACGTCGTGTTCCTGCACACACACACACACACACACGTGAGGAAAGGCACACAGATACTTCCGCAACAACAGAGAAACCTCAAGACTTTCTTTCTTCCTTTCTCTTTCGCCTCACCTCGCCTCAGACGGAAGAACAGATAGGCATTCCGCAGAGCATGCCAACAGATGGTGAACGGCGGGGAGAAGCACGGAAGCAAGTCAATCCCCCCCCCCCTCTCTCTCACACGTGTGTGTGTGTGTGTGTGTGTGTGTGTGCTGTCGCTCGAAAGGAGGTGTTTTTCTCTGCCTCTTTCTCATATGTCGTCGCACACTTCATCAGAATGAATGAAGGTCCCCTTCAAAGCTGAAGGAAGAACCCTGACTAAACCCGGCGAGGACGAGGACAAAAAGAGAAGAGAAGCTAAAACTCGTAGCATGCGTAGGCAGACTAGAGCTAGGCCAAAAAGCAGAAAGAACCAGACGAACACAAAGGGACAAAAAGGAAAATGAGAAGAAAGAGAAAGCGAGCTCGCCCACCCACCCACCAGGAAGAATTGATCGAGGTACCACTCCAGTGATCGCACTTTCTTCTTCCTCTTCTCTGCCTCTTCTTTCTCCTTCTCCCGATCTCGCTCCTTCTCAGTGGAGG
>JAHBMJ010003448.1:0-10487 GCA_018398765.1 Chromera velia | reverse complement strand
TATGCTGATCAGTATATAATTTTAGTCATTTTAATTAAAAACATATTTTTTTTAAAAAAAGTGCCCAGCACTCTTTTCTAATAATAAATAAAAGCTAAGAGTAGTCTGCCTTTATCTATAAGAAAGAAACTCTGAATGTATGTTAAAACATTTTATTTTAATTTTTTTACGAGCGTGCATTCCGTATGTTCAATAAATAAAGTTTGAAAAATTTTTTAAAAAATCTCACATGTTCAGGAAGGATGCTCTAAAACAGCCTTATAAAAAAACATACAGCCGGGGGTTAGAATTCGTACTTTTGCTCTTTAGAACGCTTCATAATCTTTAGATAATCAGAAAAAAAAAAAAATGTAAAATCAGACTTCCAAACAAAAAACCTAAGTTTTTCACAAAGCATTAAAAAAGATTGCTTATGACTCCGCTGTGTCAATACATATATTTTTCAAGGATTAGTTGTATATCAGTGGGAGTTTACACATAAAAAGTTTCAGTTTCTAACTCTTCATCGTTACAAAGTTATATCTTTTGAAATTTTGCGGTGAATTATTGAACATACGGTAGTACTACTAGTAGAACTAGTACGCAGGTCTGAGGCTTCGGCCCATAGTTCGGCCCCAAATATAATGTAATCCTATAAGCCTAAACAAAGTTTTTAGCAAAGTTTTCATAAAGTTGTTATATAAGCTTTATAACAAACTTTCCTTTTTTAAAAAAATCTATTTTTGTTTTTGGATAAAACAGGTCCCAAGTCATATTGCGAGTCTTTAAAATGTTCACCCATCTGGCAGCTTTGATTCTGGCTAATGATCGATTTTTTTGGTTATTTTTTGTTAGGATTGTTTCTTTAAATATAAGTCCAGATAGCAAATACCCCGTCAATTAGCGGTGGCAACAATCTGACATAGCGGGAAGGCCTAGCGCGGAATAAATCAATCAATTAATCAATCAATCAATCAAATCAATCAATACTCTGCAATGAGTCTGGATGGAGTGCGTGGTGACGTGGTCTGCATCAAATATATTTGCGGGTACATCCAGCTATATGATCTAGGTCACGATGCTCTGTTCCGGCCGACTGGTCAGCACAATGGTGACAACAATTTGTCAACAACAAGAAAAGTCATCACAGCTGCAGATGATGACTCCGACATACCCGAACCACAACTGATACCGAGCTCACCAGGATCAGTCAGACTCAGTCTGCATATATGAATGATCACGGGCCTATGTACTACTATGATTCAAGGCACTGCCATTCATCAATCACGCACGTACCTGTTGCACCTCCCTGTTCTGACCTTGCATGCATGAATCCATGTGGACCCCAATTAAGAGAAAAGGAGTGTGTACGTCTCACTCATTCATCACCCCGTATACACCCGACACTGTCATTGAGGTGAAGTGAGCCAACCACACCAGCCTTTCTTATCTCGACCGATCAAATAACAGGTCGCCACAGCCCGCACAGAAACAGAGAAAGAAAACCTCATCTCTATTCGGCCGTGCAGTCTGTCTGGATGGATTGCACTGGCCTCTCGCTGGTCTGGCCGCTCTTTCATGCACACACCATTTGCACACACAGGTTGCATGCATGCTCCGGGGAAAACCGATGTAGTGTAGATACTCGTACATAGTCGGACGCCTGCCCGACGACGCGACTCCCAACAGGAATGCATTCACACAATTAAAAACAGTGATTCATTGAAACGCATGCACCCGCACACACGCAAACAGAGAGAGAGGGAGGACGGGAGAGATGAGGGATGGATGCCCACTCACTGACTGAGGGTAAAATGTCGCGGGATACAGATACAAAAAAACCGTAGAAGTTGACAAGGCACAAAAAACACCTGCATGTATGTGAACGCACAGACGACCCCCCCTGCGGTCGAATTAAATGCAATGCAGGCTCTCACATGCAGTCCGCTGGTCCAACGGCATCACTCACTCATTCACTCACTCACTCACCCATTCACTCAATCACTCACTCACGCACTGCCTGAATAACGGCGGCGATCCACGAACCGAATCGACCAAATGGATCCACACACCCACCGGCAGGGGGCCTACCAGAGGACCAAAAATCAAAAAAGAAAAACAAAAATACGCATCTGCATCTTTTCACTTCCTCTCGAATGCTGCCCAGCTTTCTGCCTGGATTACTACATGTGACATGGTTGGTTTGGTGCAACAGAGAGAGCGAGTCTACCGACTGACTGCATGAATCCTCGATCCTTCATGAATGTTTCCTCGACGACTTCATCTGTCTGTCTGTAGGTTTGTCTGTCTGTCTGCCTGCAAAAGACCAGGACCCCGCCCCCTCCTTTTCTTCAGGCCCTCGCTTTGCCTCGAAAAACGATCGACACAGTTTCTTGAAGACCGTCCCCCCAATCCTCTTGTGTTTTTGTGTGCTGATTCCTCCCCACTCATTTCCCCTCTGTCTGAAAGAATCGCGAAGTAAGAAGATCACGTGGCCTCGCGCGGGCGGATTGAAAATTGAACAGACAGACAGACCGTATCGATTGAACAGAAAAACACAGACAGACAATTCATGCAATTCATGTATGTCACACACACACACACACACACACACACACATACACACACACACACACACACACAGAGAGAGAGAGAGAGAGAAATGGAGAGAGATCAAGTCAGACCGACCGAGCTTCGCGCTAGACCCTCGTCAGATCAGCCTTCATGCTTTTCTCAGACTCCTGCTTCCCCTCTCTCTCTCTCTTTCTCTCTCTCCATTTCTCACATGCATCAATCGAGTCAGGCAGTCACATTGCGGGCCTCCCTTGAGGATCTTCAAACTGAGGCAGGCACCTCTCATCGAATGTTCACACCGCAAAAAAACAAAAACACGCATCGCCACAAAACGATTCCGTATCATGGGTAAAGAAAGGATGCATGCATGCACAAGAGAGCCAGCCCACCCAACTCGGGGCTTGCTGTCCACCAAAAACGACGCAAAAAAGGAAAACACAACGTAGATGGAAAAGTGACAGAAGGGGGGGTGGGACCTAGGGCGGTACGTACGCAGAGTTGGTTTGAGGTGGAACGAGGTGATGCGAGGAAAAGAGACAACTAAAGTGATGGCACGAAACCTCAAATCTGAAGGGCTTGTTGTGTGTTTTCTTCTTTCTGCTTTCTCATCTCTCTGTCCATCCAGCCCTTCGGGAGGCGAAAGAAAGAACATCACATGTGATTCGTACTCACAGGAAGCAAAGAAGCAAACGCCAAAAGTGGCCGTCTCTGGCAGACAAAAGTCATGCAGGATTACATGACAATCCAGAAAGTGAAGTTTTCTTTTCTTTCCGTCCCTCGTTTTCTCTCTCTCTCTCTTCCCCTTCCTTCTTTCCCCCTCAGGCTCTCTCCCATGACTACAGAGGCAGGCAAGTATTCACATCAATCAGTCTCTCTCTCTCTCTCTGTTTACAGCCAACAGACAGTTCCCCCCTCCCCATGGGCAGCTCTCTCTCTCCGGTTCTTCCTGACTAGTCTCTTGACTCTCTCCGGTACCGTCACGCTCTCTCCACGGCTATTGATGCACTGACAGTGACAATCGACCCAACAGAGGTTCTCCAACTGACGCCGGGCAATGACCCCAATCGTTACCCCCCCCGCGGAGGACTCACTTGATTCTTCTCCTTCTCCTCCCTCTTCCTCCTCTACAGCAGCTCTTCGAGGAAACTCCGTCTCCCTCAAGGTCAGGCTGCCCGTCTGTCTCGCACTCCCCGGCACAAGCCGATTCTCAAGCACGCTCCACGCACGCGCCCACTCGCGGCAGTCTGTGCCAATCAACGAGAGACGGCAAAGACTTGCGGGGAGGGAGGCGAACATTCGGGCAGCGCTGCGAACGCTGAGTCTGTGTCCGCACTCTTCAATCGACAACTCCTCAAGGGAGGTCAGAACTTTCAGACGCACCCACAACCATTCCCACCCCTCTTCCGACAGTCTCTCTGCGCTGTGGAGCTTCAATCTTTTGAGGGAGACGGGAAGAGACGGAAACACATTCCCAGCTCTGCAGTCCGAGAGGTCGGTGCAATTCAATTCCATCGTGGCCAGCCCCTCAGTTGGCATCACCGACAGCCCCTCACCAACAGCAGCCCACCCCTTGTCGGACAACCTCGAGAGCCCATCAACGAGCCCCAGCTCTTCCACAACAATTCCGTCCGAACACAGACCTCCAAACAGTTTGGGAGCGATGGAGTCATCGAGTTCAGAGACCTGAAGTCTCAGCCTCAATGCGCTACTCTCATCCCCCTCGCCCCCCTTACACACAACCCTCAAGTTAGACGCACAAACACGTCCGAGGGCTTTCAGGCTTTCCTCCCACCCACGCCCGCTGAGTCCCATCACCCTGGCCAGACGAACGAATTTCAGGGAACAGGGGAGGGATCGGAACACCGGGGGCCCTGACAGATCTGAGAGCTCACAGTCAACTACACAGACCTCCTCCAAACGGCTCATTTTCTCCAGAGCCCTTCCAATACCCTCCCACCCAACTGACGACACACCCTTCACATTCACAAGATCAACTCTCACAGGTCCCTCATACAGACCCGCAACAGCGAGGGAGAGGGAGTCTGACAGAGACGGAAACAGATTCACCGCATGACGCCCTGCCACACTCAAACGCTTCAAACCTGCGTGTCGTCCAAGGCACTCACCCGCATGTCTCCACCCAGCCCTACTCAATCCTTTCACATATGCAAAAGTCAGCTCTTCCAAAGAGGACGGTAAGCCCTCTAGTAAAGTCAGTGCACTTCCGTCGTCCATTTCTATTCCCTTCGATGAATCCCCCCCCGACACGGACCCACCAGGCTCCGAATCTTCCATCAAACCTTCACAGCAACCCGAACCCAGGGCCAAACCCCTCAGTCCGGGTAAACGATTCATCACGGTCCGAAAACGCAACCAGTCATTCTCACAAAGACGCGGTCTGACTTTCCCCCTTTCAAACTTCACATTCAAGGTCACCCCAAGGCTCTGAACTCTGTCCATTCCTTCAGGTTCGGGTATGTATTCAAACAGATTCCCGAACATTTTGAGAAAGGTCAGCACCTCAACAGACGTTCTCAAGTTCATGCATTTGGTCAAATGGATTTCCTTCTCTCTCCGAATGTTAACCAATGCACTCAACACATCATCAACGTCTATTAGACCGAAGATCACATCCAAAAGGACGAGCACCCGATGGAAGAGAAGAGCAAAGATGATCCAGCCAAAGATGGGGACAGTAACAATGATGGCAGAAAGACGGGAAAGAACTTCAAAGTCATCTCTAGAAGAGACGGAGAAGAGGAGGAGAGCAGACACGCAAAACATGGAAGACCAGACACGGCAGCACAGTGATGCGAATCGACGGTGTGTTGGGCGGCGGTCCACCCACTCCTCTCTCCCCCCCCTCATTCTCCCATAGAGCAGAACAGGAAGAAGGAGAACAGAGGCCAACGTTTCAGAATTGAGGAAAAAGAAGACGCCAAGATAGACTAGAGAAAAACACAGCCAGAAGAATTTGAACCCCTCAGGCCCCTCTAGCTTGTCCTCGCACAGGCGAGACATCAGCAGCGGAACTACCGACAAGGAAATCATCGCAGAGGATGAAACACTGCTCAATGCATTCCTCAAAGTTTCAACATACGCCTGGTCATCTGCACGGTCGTCCGGTTCTCCCCCGTCCACTTTCACTTTTTCTTCTCGTCCTCCTGCAATTCCTCTGTTCTCTCCACTTTTCTTTTTCTCTTTCTGCTGCTGCCAGGAATTGGCAACTGCCTTTCCCCCGTCGACTGTTGCACCAGGCTTTCGTTTTTTTATTCTGCGCTTGAACCTCACCTTCCACGAGCCGTCCCAGTGGTATCCGAACACGCGGAAGTAAAAGAGAACGATCAACTCATCGATGTCAGTCACCGACACTGCCGCGACGCAGTTGAGAACAATTTCTACTGCCGTCTCCGATCTGCAATACAGAAAGGCAAGGAGGTCATCTGAAGGAAGCGTGCTGATGCGGGGGGTCGGCCTTTTGAAGGAGGACTGCAGTTTCGTTGATGTGGGGCACGACACAGAAGACATACATTGGAACCCAGACAGAACAGCGACCGTGATCATGTGGCCTGGCCCCCTTCCCGCCTTTATTGGATGCAGACAGACAAGGGTGCCCTTCCGGTGCACCCCCCTCCAATCGCGACAAAAGAGTAACAGGGAGATGATATCGAAATTCAGGGGAGGACTAGAGGGAAAGGAATGGATTCCCTCCACCATACTTCTTTCACCCAAGTGGGCCAGCAGAGCAAAGCAGGCAAGAAAGAGAAGCAGCAGCCGACCTGAGGATGAGCCCAAGCGAACCAAGGCTCAGGGTCAAAGGCACAGTGAGAAAGGCGACCACGCAGACAGTCCACGAGCTCCAGTAGATCGCGTCTCCCCGTCTCTTCACGCCCCCCGGGTCGTGTCCTTTATCGAGGAGGTGATACAGGAGCACCGTGTTGGCCCGTCGTGAAACCTCCGCCAGCAGGCTCAAGGTCATCAGCAGAATGCCAACAAACACAGAGAGTCGGAACAGAGGAGGGGCGTCTCGCACTTTGGAGACGAGGTATACTGTCTGGGCTTTTGCATTGGGGAAAAACGACGCACCCCACCCACCCCCAGGGCCGGCCTCTTCTGAGTAGTCATCGTTCACTTCCATGTGCTCGGTCAAATTGAACAGGCGGGGAGCCAGGTTCACAGCACAGAAGATCTGCAGTAAAGTCGACAGAATGGAAAGAACCAGGGCCGCAAGTCTGCAGAAACGCGTGTACGTCGTACCGCGGCGAGCCCAGAAGCCGTGTTTGCGCTGCGCAATCGCAGCGAGGTTGTAAGAGTCAGGTGCATACTCGAGAGTGAGTGGCATGGCTGGCTAGAACTTCTCTCCTTGCCGACAGTCAGTGGTTTGAAATGGAGACGTGCAGACTGAGTGAAAGACGGGTCTCCATCACATGCGTCTCGCAGAGTGGAAGAGACCCACGACCCGTCCTCCTTTTGCCTTTGTCCTCGCTTACTTTGCGTCCCACACTTTTTCTCCCTCAACGACAGCCTTCCCCGGCCGGTCTGTAAGCGTATGTAAGCGGCGAGACTCTCGCGTCCTGGCAGGTGACTCGATCCTCAGAAGTCTCTGAGACGTGCATGGCTTGCTGCGCGGAGACGCGCGCGGAACTTTCCGGGGCCAATTCGACGCATGCATTCGCAGACTGACTCGGTCTGCAGGAAGGGGGTTTGAAGAGGGCCTTCATGCATTGAAGAGGCAGCTGTATAGGTAGACAGACTGCGAACTTGTGCAATTCAAGGACTGCGCAATGATCGCCGCAAGATGGAGTAATTAGTCTCACAACCCCTTTCCCATCTGTCCTCCTTTTACCTGTCTAGTGTTCTGTGAGAAATAATTGGAAGGTTCACCAACGCGGCCTTCAAACTCAAAGATTTTCGTTCATCGTGAACGTGTCTCCTTCGACGGCCCGTTTGTTCGACGGTTTGCATTTCTTCCACTCAATTTTCATCGGAAACCTGCGTCTCAACGTTGGATTCAACGTTGGACCGTGAATCCTCTGGCAGACTCTCGTCAGTAATCTGAATTGAGATTGTGTTCCAACCCTCTTGCGAGAATGAATGCCGACATTGACCCCGTAATCTGTGAGATCGAGTTGGTCGAGGAAGCCTTTCTCGAAGTGGTCGAAACGATCCGACGCAAAAAGAATCTCTTGTTGAAATTGAAATCGCAGAAAGAAGAAGACGAAGCTGCCTCTCCTAAAGCTGCAGCCTTTCTTCCCCGAGAGGCTGAAGCCGTCGCCCGTCTTCGTCAGCTTGTTCAGCAGCAGCTCCCAGAGCTGAAGAAGAGCTGTAATGCAGAACTCGATCAACTCGTCGGGTGCAACTACAAAATGGACCTGCCGCGTCTTTCTCCTTTCGGCATCTACAGTGTGATTCGTTCGTTTCGGGCTGTGTCCCCTGAGACCCTTCTCTCGGCTTTCCAAGCTTTCACAGAGAGGGGTGAGAGAGAAGCTTTTCGAGTCTGTCTCTGTCTCTGCGCACGTGCTGACGTAGACGGATTGGTGGACGGAGTCACTGTCCTCATGCGGGCAGTCTGCAATGGACACTTCGACTCTGTCAGGATGCTCGTTGAAAGAGGGGCAGGGCTCGAGGTGAAATGTACGAACGGTTACCGGGGATTGACACCGGGGAGCACCGTTCTGCATATGACCTTCTTCACGAACAGCCCTGAGATTGCGAATTTTCTGCTTTCCAGCGGAGCAAATGTCAGCGCAGTAGATGACGAGGGGTGCAGTCCAATTCACTTTGCTGCCGAAAGCGGTTTCACTGATTGCGTTCGCTCTCTCCTCAGGCTCGGTGCTAGCGTGCATGCGAAAAGAAGTATTGGAGACACGGCACTTCATTCAGCAACTTTATGAGGTCACAGAGCGATTGCTGAGCTGCTGCTTGACCACGGGGCCCAAGTGAACGAGGCGGGTGAAGACGGTGTGACACCCCTTTTGTACACCGTCTTGACTTTGACTTTCCGGTCCAGTTATGAAATTACTGACCGCAGGGACATCGCAGAACTGCTCCTATCCCGAGGAGCGGATGTGAAGGCGACGGATAAGGTCGGGAGGTCAGTTCTTCATTTCGCGGCCTTCTGTGGTTCCACAGGTGTTGCCGAGCTTGTCCTCGGTGCAGGTGCAGATGTCAACGCGACAACAGATCTTGGCGAAACTGCTCTGCACTTTGTCGCCGGACATCAAGAAAACATGGATGAGATTGGAATTGATCCCCAGAAGCAGCTTCGTGTTGCACAGATGCTCGTCAGGCACGGCGCCAATGCGTCCCTTATGAACAACCAGGGAATGACAGCCCTTGATTATGCAGAAAGATGGGTGCCTGAAGACTCCCCAGTGCGCACATTTCTGGCCGGCCTGTGAAACGGTCCTGTCCTAACCTCGGCCCAAACAGAGACGGCAGTATTAAAACAGCGGACAAAAACAAAACAGTTGGGTCTAGTCTGACCTTGACTTGAACAGCAGTAATAACATGAGATTCATGCAAGCTAGCTCGATAGGGAGTCGACCCTTCACTTAGTTTCTCGATCGGTTGAATCGTCACATAGTATCACAAATGAATGTTACGTAGTTACTTATTTATACTTACTTGATGCTATATAGGCTTGATGTTCAGTTGATATTTTTATTTTTTAATTCAAATGTATTATGTTGTATGATGATGATGATGTATGGGGTTAAAGCCGGTGAGCCGTATAGACTCTGGCCAACCTAGAGCGTCATACATAGAATTAAACTTTCGACTTAGGCCCCACTGGGGTAAATTAAATCGATGGGAGCCTGACAGGGGTGGGGCTCCACCTCTAAGCAAACAGGCTTTTGCTTCATCTGGTAGTTCTCTTACAGGTTGAGTTACAACATGCTCTCTATCCTACCCTTGAGACGATCGAGGACTGCCTGCATTTCGCCCCGAAGAGGGTCCCCATGACCAATCAAAGCGCCAGAACAGCACTGGCACGCCTGAGCGGAGGGGGAAGCGAGAAGGAAAGGGAAAAAACAAATACTTCAGGGGGAACAAAAAGGACGGAGACGGACTCCTCTGTTTCTGTATCCTTTTTTTCCCCCAAGGGTCACGGGCCAGTGAGATTCCCTCTGTCATTTCGTGTCAGTTAGAGGTCTGTCAGATGACCTCTAAAGAAAATCACCCGAGGCGGAATGGGAGGAGACGGAGAGAGAAAAAGATTAGAACTCCCAATCTCTTTTGATTCCCTATCTTTTCTGCCGAAGATGAACAAGCAAAGGTTTCTCTCTCAGTTTCGTTTCTGCAGTTCGGTCAGTTCAGTCAGTTCAGTCGGTTCGGTCGGTTCATCCCAGAGGGACGACTTATTTTCCAGGAGAGTGAAATTGTGAGTAGTAAGCATGACAAAGAAATTCAAAAAGGGGAGAAAAAGGGAGAAGAACGGAGACGCCGCATGTAGCATGCACCCCGCTCGCAGACCCGCTTATGAACCGCATGAGCACGAGCGCCTCGCACGCCCTTCTGTACCTGTACAGGCTCGAGCCCGTCACCTCCCACCGCCTCCCGCGCTCACGCGAGGGGTGCCATCCGAGCCCTGCAGCCTGGGCCTCATGGGGTCATCTATCTCGCGTTTCCCCCCCATATGCTTTTCACTCACCCCCCGATTGATTCCGTTCCACCCTTATTTGTTCCTCAATCAATCAATCAATCAATCGGATAAAACACACTCGGACAGACATAACGAAATATTCCCCTCAAAAACAAGTACGGTCGTCAAGAATGAACAACGATGGGGAAAGAGTGAGAGGAAGTGAGGGAAAAGGAAGAAAGAAAGAAAGAAAGAAAGGAAGAAAAGAGAAAGAAGGACAGACTGAGGGAACACCACAGCTACTTACGAAGGCAATCGGAGATCGCCCGTGTGCCTGCAACAGGGTGCT
>JAHBMJ010003447.1:0-10694 GCA_018398765.1 Chromera velia | reverse complement strand
CCTGTCTCCTCCCACTGCTTCCATCCAGCAATCGCCTCCTCCCGACCCATGAACTCGTGGCAGGCCTCAGCGCAAATCAAACCAAGGAAAGCCCTGGGAGAGTCGCAGGGACCCTCGTGACGCCACGGAGAGAGACGGGAGCAGACTGAACTCCGAACATCATGCACTCGTCCTTCCAACCTCTCGAGACGAGCGACGCCTCCTGGCTCCCATCAACCCACCAACAAGCAAAGATCGCCAAACGAACACCAGACAACACCCAGCTAGGCACACCGTGCCAAATGATCGATCCAGTCTCACTCTCAAGCTAGCTTGATCCGTGGATAGCTGTTTCGATCGACCACCGGTTTTGTGCCGCCTCTCTCTTTTTGTATGAAGCGTTGTCTTTAAGTCGGCACCGCCGCGTGGCGCGCGGAATGCGCGCGCGCATGCTCTCTATATACATGTTAACAATTAATTGTCTTTAAGTCGGCACCGCGCGGAATGCATGCTGCTGCACGAGATATTCTGCCAGTTCCGCAGTCGCTGCCTACCGAGAGGCCACGAGCGACGCCTCCTGGCTCCCATCAGTCCACCAACAAGCACAGATCAACAACGAAACACCAGACAACGCACAAGGTTCACCGCATTAAAATGACTAGCTGGTTTTAGCTGGCTTAGTTCGTGACTGATAGTACTATAGCTGATATAACTGTCGACGCAATGTAGTTTGTGCCACCTCTGTATACATACAGCTTTGCCACGCGTTGTCTTTAACTCGGCTTTACAAAAAATCGGTCGGCTCAGATCCGAGCCGACGCAAACGGAATCTTCTGAGTCATACAGACGACGCAATATGGTTTGCGGACGCGCGTTGTCTTTACGTGAAAAAATTGGTTGGCTCAGATTCGAGCTAATTCGAGCCGATGCAAATAGACAAACTTCTATACAGTTTTTTTTATCTAAAGAAAAAAAGTCGGGCGCGCGACGGATCGAAAATATATCACAAGAGAAAAAAAAAGAAAATGGATATCCACGATCGTCGGCAACAGCTTGCGGACTATACCCAGCTCTACAGTGAAGCAGGGTTCGTGTTTTTCATCTTCCCCAACGTCCAAATCCAACAAGATCCCGAAACTGAAGAAGAGAAGAGGAAGAAATTTTATCCACCCATAAAGTGGTCCGAGATTTCACGTGAAAATATGGATAAGTATATTGATCTAGATCACGATGAGGGTATTGCGCTTCTTACGGGTGAGAAGAATAATTTGACCGTCTTTGATTTTGATCACTGAGATGAATATGAACGGGCTCTTAGAGAACACCCTGAACTGAAAGAGCATCTGACAGTCCAGACGCGATGAGGCTTTCATGTGTACTTTCAACATGACCGAAGAGTCCCAACCCGAAGTGAGGTGTTGTCAAAGTACAAAAAGGTTGACGCACGGTCGGCGGGTGGGCTCCTGATTGCTCCTCCAACGACCGTGTACGTTGAGAAAGGGAGCGAGACCTTTCAGTATGCATTTATTTCGGGGGATAAAACACAGGCTCCATTCTAGCATGCACAAAATGTACTGGGCGGAGGCTTTCTCCAGCCAGTTCCGTCTTTTTTTCTTGATGTGATGGACCCGCCGATGGTACGTGCCGCTTCTTCTAAAAGAAAGTCCCAAACAAATCTCAGTCTACCATCAACCGCCCCCCTATCACCAGTCGACAATACTCCCACGCCAGCAGAAGCCTGTCCACCCTCACAAGGGCTCGATTGCGTCGCTACAGAAATCAGGAATTTATGTGATTGTCTTTCGGATGAGCGAGTACAAAACTACCAGCAGTGGATCGATGTCGGTCACGCAATCAAAAATAAATTAGAAGAAGCTGGCCGTCAGCACTTCCACACATTTTTTAAAAAATGTCAAGCTAAATACGATCCGCACGAGTGTAACAAAAAGTTTGATTCGTTTCTGTATCGGGCGGGAGGGAAACAACGTTTAACGAAAGCCTCCCTCCACATGTGGGCCTACGAAGACAATTCCCAGCTATACAACAAAACGATTGCTGAAACGGTAACTACCGAAGTGACCCGTCTTCTTTTTCCTTCCCAAAGTACAAAAAAATATCATTGGCCAACCCTTCCTTTGCTTTTGGCTTCTTCTGATGCAGAAGCGGAATGGTTGTTCAGAACAATTCTGGCCAACCGGTTGAAATACTACCGTGGAGAATTCTTTTTCCGAGAAGGTTATCGTTGGGAATCTTGCCCCATCCAAGTCGACAATGCCCTTTTGGGTATCTGTCTTCAGACAAATATCCGAAAGCCTCTTTCTGCTGAGAAGACGGCATTCTTCTCCCAAAATATCCTTACCGCAAAGAATATTGTTAAAGCATTGAAGTGTTGTGTTCGAAGGGCCGATAACCAAGACAACGCGCTGTACGATCGTCTTTACTTCAGCTCAAAGGGGAAGGTCTGCTTCAAAAACGGTGTCTATGACCTTTCCAGCCAAACCTTCACCCCATAGTCAGAGATTGGTAATAGCATCGATACTACAATTGTGCTTGAATATGAGTACAATGCCACACCAAACGAAGAAGCCATTGCTGAAGTGCATAGCTGAGTGTTTGAAGCTGTATTTGGACAACAGACCGACTTGTTTCTCCGTTTTCTTACGCGAGCAATCGGCGGTCATGTTGAGGATAAACATTGGGGAAGATGTATAAGGGAGCAAAATTCAGGGAAGGGCGTTACTAGTACTCTGCTGCAGAATACATTTGAGAAATACGTCATAAATCCCCTTTCGGAAAATTTTTTGATGTCTTCATTTCATTCAGACCCCGCCAAAGAAGGAGGCTGGATGTTAGACGCCGAGTTTGCTCGCTTGGCACTCACGCAAGAAATCGAAATGGATGCAACAAACAAGGCCACAAAAATCAATAGCAATCTGATTAAGCGTTTTACTTCTGGTGGAGATGTCCTATGCGCACGCCGTCTGTATAACAACGCGCGTGAATTCCAAATCGATGCCCGCTTACTGATATTCTGTAACGACTGCCCCCTGATTGAGCCTATCGATGCCTGCGAAACCATGTTTCCATTTGAAAGCGTCAATAAGTTTAAGTCTGCCGCCTGGTTTGAGCAGCAGCGATCGGAGCACGGCCATACCGAGAGCTATTTGTCCAGATATAAAGTAGCAGACCCCAATATCAAAGAAAAGTGTGCAACTGCCAGGTGGATCCATGCCTGTTACCACCTTATTTTCCGTCATTATCAGACTTCCGCTTTGGTATTGCCCCCCGGGAGTGAAGATCCTGTGGGTGATAGTGAATGAAACCCTGATACCATCTGTGAGCGGTATTTTTGAATCATGGGAATCGAGACAGACATCGTTAGCAATGGTCACTTAGAGTTGTTCATTTGTCAGTGAGACCTCAACATCTTAAAAACCAAGCTGCAGCAGACCCTCAAAAGAATGAGCAGAGGCCAGATACAACCTTGGCAAAGAAAAGATCAGAGAAGTCTCTGTAGTCTCAAACTTACACCGCCTGACAACACTCATTTCGCTTTTTAGCGCGATACGCTGTTTGTGCTTTGCCCTGCTGCTCAGCCAGCCAATCAGGTTCTGCCCATTTGTGTGAATACCACTTTCGCTGCCCATCCCAAATTTTTTCCGGGAAGCGAGCCCAGTAGAGATGCATCGCGCGTCGTTGTGCTTCTATGGTTTTCATGCCTTCCTTTATAGATATGTACGTGACGTCCAACGATCCACAACAAATTTTTCAGAAGTCGGTGTTCTTTCACGCAGGTCCAATAATCTCTAGTCCTCGTCCATAAACTCATCAAGCTCTTCTTGTAGACTTCTGGATGGTTTTGTTTTCTCTGCAGGGAAAAAACCGCTGCCGAATCTCGAGCTGCCAGGGCGGGCCTGTGAAGAAAGGGCCTTTATCCACCATAGAGATTGGGGAGAAGGGGGACGAACGATATGCGTATGAGAAGTGTGGCCAGTATTGCGGAGCCCTTTGTGCCCAAGTCTTAGACGCCGCTCTCCACCTCTAAAGTCCGTAGGAGAGAAAGACGATCGTCTCAACGCACTTCGGGGGTACTGATGGCTAGAGAGGAAGGGATTGAGCACCTGTGCATAGTGACATAGGGTAGAGGAGCTGACAGATGCACTTGTAGCAGCAATGGGCTCAGGATCACTTATTTCTGTTATCTCGAATGTGGGATGAAGACGTGCAAGTTCAATCCGCAGATTTGGTGGGAGGTGCGTTTTCAGAAACCCTTTGAGCTCCGCGCTGGGCGAGAAGCTTGTGGTATCACTGAGGCGCCTCTCTGTATCATCGCTCGTCTCCAGCTTTATTTTTGGCTCGTGCATTCTAGCGGCAGCTGCGCGGTCCATGGAATCCTCTACCTCAGAAAAATCGAGGACTGCCAGGCGTTCGTCAAGCAGCTAGACGTCTTATCTTATTCTATGATGGTACTCAATGAGCAGACGGTCCCCGCAGCCCTGGAAGTTTGATGCTGGAATCTATTGGGGATTATCTGGGCCAAATAGATAGTGTTTCTATTGGACCTTATACTGGTTGCGTCCGCGGCCCATGCACTCTACAAAAATTGGTAAGGGGTCTTCAGCTCAGGAATATTTGGTATTGAAGACTAGAGAAAATCAGCCTTCGATGGGTCAGATGTTTTGATTTCAGTAGTGTTTTTTGCCTTATTTGAGCCTTTATGGGAAAGTTTAGCAAGGGGGGGGTAAAAAAAGGAAAATTTGGCAGGGGTCTTAAAGTTTTGGTACCAAAAATTCCCGAGTGGATGGGCCGCGGTTGCATCTTTCGTCGTAGTCAAGAATTTTTTCGACCTGCCACTCTACGTTATCAGAAGATTGGGAAGTCATGAAGTTTGTTTCTTCTTCTGTATTTCCAATTTAAGAAAGATAAATCCTTTTGGTTGTCAGGTATTGGTGAAAAATGTTGATATCGCCGCTCCCTTGGACCTTATAATTAAAGCCTGAAGCCCAACGTAATTCCTGAACGCTCATTTTCATGACCTGTTCATCTGCACGTTTTTTTTAGCGCTCGCGTGCTATCCAATTAGCTTTCAATTCTTCCTGACTTAGGGCAATGTTCTTTGGGATTTGGTGTTCTTCATCCAGGATCATTCCTGATTCTGTAGAAAGGTCATAGTCAGGCAAAAAATGCGTGTCGGACCAGAGTAGATACGCGTCTATTCGGTAGACCTGCTTCACGACCTGGTCACGAAAAGACTGGAACGTTGCTAGTACATATACATGAGAAACGTTAATTAGCCATTCTTGGTGGGACTCAAAAATCTGCACTAGGTTTTTGAGCTTATACTCGCAGAATAAGTCAAGGAACAGCCGTTCTAAGTGGTCCAGCCGCATTTATGTGACCCCAGGTGGAAATACTAGGATACAGATTATGCTGAAACCCCATAGATAACATAAGTGGTACTGGTCTAGCCTACGGTCTGGGTTTTTTAATGCGCTTCCGATTTTGACCAGTGAAGGGGACTCTAGGAACAGGTTTTCTAGCGTATAGAGAATCGGGTGGTTAACGTTAATAAGACAGGCAATAGCGCTACCAGCAGGTATATTTTTTTCTTTTATCTTACAGGGCGGGGTGCAGAGGCAATGAGCCATGCTGCGCGATCGCGCATATTTAACATTGTATTATGGGGATGTTCAGCGACCTGTTGATCAAAACACAGGAGGTCGGCGTTTTTATTTCGCAAGAAAGACTCCAGAGTCCCCCCCGTTTTAAAAATGCGGTGTGCATCTCGCGCTAGGTCTTTGAGACTGCAAAGTTGCGCTAATATTGAAGGAGATGCTAGTGAGGTAAAGGTATCAAAGTTTAGGTTTTCTAAAAGCTGCGCTAGGACTGCAGTCTGTATGCGGGCCTGCAAGTGGGACTCAGTGATGCGTTCTAGGAGCCGTTCATGTTCAAAATGGACGGTAGAAGGGAAAAGGCGGTAATAGACCATACTTGGAGCTTTTAGAGCCCACAACCACCATCCACCTACGTGCGCTAAGGTCTGCAAACATTATAAAATGCCCATAATTTGGAAGCCACGTTCTAGTGCCGTACTTAGACAAGGCTCAAGCTCCACCAAGTTAACCGGGACATCATCTAGTAAGCTTTCATCTAGGACATCGAGCAGGTTCATGGAAGCCTCGATAGTTTGAGTACTAGCGGTTACAAACGGCACAAGGTGAAAAGAGACAATAAGACTGCTCGTGGGGTGGTGATGGCTTAGGAAGTCGACAATAAGCGTTTGAACGGGTGGAAAGGCCAAGAAAAGACTTAGTCGTTTATTTTTCTTTTCAATCATTTTACTAGTAGCTATCATTAGTGAACTAGTTGAATAGCTTCCTTTGAAACTCGAAATCAAAGCACTAAACGCACATTTAGCAGGTGATAAAGAAGCATTTTCTAAGACTCGACGTCAGGACTTTCCGATTGTGGGACACAATTTGACCAGTGAACTGTAGTGGGACACCATTTGACCAGTGAACTGTAGTTCAAGCTGTAGTTTGAGTTGTCAAAAGCGCTTAGACACCTTCACATTAGAGATGGAAGTGAAAAAAGCACGAGAATACCTACTAGAATAAGAGGACGTTCCGATTTGACTCTCATTGCTCATACCCTAAAAACCAAAAAGTTCATACGAGCCCAGAAATGCTTGACCGCATGTCTACACCCTCAACAGCAGGGTCACTAGAGAGGCCTGATGCTAAGCAGTTGGTCCCTTTGGGCAATTTTTCGACGACAAAGGTCTTGTGTGCACTGAAACAAGACGCTGGTTGATCAATAAGAAAACCACTGTCAGACGCCCATTCACCGTACGCAGTTTCGTTGCCGAATTGGTCACGAAGCTCTGCAATGAGTTCAAGAAACAACGCATGGTGCTCCGCCAAGACTATGATGAGGACTTCCACTTCTTGAAAGCCGCGTTCTTCAAGGCGCCGCACGTAGCCCTTCATTCCATACCCCCGCAGACTTTTTGAAGCAAGAAATCCGCGAATGCCACGTCGTTCAGCACCTGGTTTAAAAAAGAGGTAGGCCACTGACACTTCACGCTCTGTTGCTGGTGGTGGGGGTTGCCTTCTAAGGGCTTGAGCAGCTGCAGCAGCACAATGACATGCGTGCACACGCTGAGTCACACCAGGCAATCGAACCACAGCCACCCGGATACAAACGATGACCAGCCACGAAGAGCGACGCAATCAATACACCGACTCGAACTCGCACGCAGGCTTCAAGCTAGTAGACCAGCCATACGCACGCATATTACGGGAGGCGCAGCCACACAGGGAGGGAGCTGACGGTCACGCACGGAATCCAGAAACCACACCCAGATCTGGCTGTCACGCATGCTGGCACGTATACTGGAGAAATTTTGGGCTCGGACGTCGAAGAGAAACTGAACGCCAAGGTTGTATCTGGCCTCTGCTCATTCTTTTGAGGGTCTGCTGCAGCTTGGTTTTTGAGATGTTGAGGTCTCGCTGACGAATGAACAACTCTAAGTAACCATTGCTAACGATGTCTGTCTCGATTTCCATGATTCAAAAATACCGCTCACAGATGGTATCGGGGTCTCGTTCACTATCACCCACAGGATCTTCACTCCCGGGGGGCAATACCAAAGCGGAAGTCTGATAATGATGGAAAATGAGGTGGTAACAGGCATGGATCCACCTGGCAGTTACACATTTTTCTTTGATATTGGGGTCTGCTACTTTATATCTGGATAAATAGCTCTCGGTGTGGCCGTACTCCGATCGCTGCTGCTTAAACCAGGCGGCAGACTTGAACTTATTGACGCTTTCAAACGGAAACATGGTTTCGCAGGCATCGACAGGCTCAATCGGGGGGCAGTCATTACAGAACATCAGTAAGCGGGCATCGATTTGGAATTCATGCGCGTTGTTATACAGATGGCGTGCACATAGGACATCTCCACCAGAAGTAAAACGCTTAATCAGATTGCCATTAATTTTTACGGCCTTGTTTGTGGCATCCATTTCGATTTCTTGCGTGAGTGCCAAGCGAGCAAACTCGGCATCTAACATCCAGCCTCCTTCTTTGGCGGGGTCTGAATGAAATGAAGACATCAAAAAATTTTCCGAAAGGCGATTTATGACGTATTTCCCAAATGTATTCTGCAGTAGAGTACTAGTAACGCCCTTCCCTGAATTTTGCTCCCCCATACATCTTCCCCAATGTTTATCCTCAACATGACCGCCGATTGCTCGCGTAAGAAAACGGAGAAACAAGTCGGTCTGTTGTTCAAATGCAGCTTCAAACACTCAGCTATGCACTTCAGCAATGGCTTCTTCGTTTGGTGTGGCATTGTACTCATATTCAAGCACAATTGTAGTATCGATGCTATTATCAATCTCTAACCATAGGATGAAGGTTTGGCTGGGAAGGTCATAGACACCGTTTTTGAAGCAGACTTTCCCCTTTGAGCTGAAGTGAAGACGATCGTACAGCGCGTTGTCTTGGTTATCGGCCCTTCGAACACAACACTTCAATGCTTCAACAATATTCTTTACGGTAAGGATATTTTGGGAGAAGAATGCCGTCTTCTCGGCAGAAAGAGGCTTTCGGATATTTGTCTGGAGACAGATACCCAAAAGGGCATTGTCGACTTGGATGGGGCAAGATTCCCAACGATAACCTTATCGGAAAAAGAATTCTCCACGGTAGTATTTCAACCGGTCGGCCAGAATCGTTCTGAGCAGCCATCTCGCTTCTGCATCAAAAGAAGCCAAAAGCAAAGGAAGGGTTAGCCGATGATACTTTTTTGCACTTTGGAAAGGAAAAAGAAGACGGGTCAGTTCGGTAGTTACCGCTTCAGCAATCGTTTTGTTGTATAGCTGGGAATTGTCTTCGTAGGCCCACATGTGGAGGGAGGCTTTCGTTAAACGTTGTTTCCCTCCCGCCCAATACAGAAACGAATCAAACTTTTTGTTATACTCGTGCGGATCGTATTTGGCTTGACACTTTTTAGAAAATGTGTGGAAGTGCTGACGGCCAGCTTCTTCTAATTCATTTTTGATTGCGGGACCGACATCGATCCACTGCTGGTAGTTTTGTACTCGCTCATCCAAAAGACAATCACACAAATTCCTGATTTCTGTAGTGACCGCATCGAGCCCTTGTGAGGGTGGACAGGCTTTTGCTGGCGTGGGAGTATTGTCGACTGGTGATGGGGGGGCGGTTGATGGTAGACTGAGATTTGTTTGGGACTTTCTTTTAGAAGAAGCGGCACGTACCATCGGCGGGTCCATCGCATCAAGAAAAAAAGATGGAACTGGCTGGAGAAAGCCTCCGCCTAGTACATTTTGTGCATGCTGGAATGGAGCCTGTGTTTTATCCCCCAAAATAAATGCATACTGAAAGGTCTCGCTTCCTTTCTCAATGTACACGGTCGTTGGAGGAGCAATCAGGAGCCCACCCGCCGACCGTGCGTCAACTTTTTTGTACTTTGACAACACCTCACTTCGGGTTGGGACTTTTCGGTCATGTTGAAAGTACACATGAAAGCCTCATTGCGTCTGGACTGTCAGATGCTCTTTCAGTTTAGGGTGTTCTCTAAGAGCCCGTTCATATTCATCTCGGCGATCAAAATCAAAGACGGTCAAATTACTCTTCTCACCCGTAAGAAGCGCAATACCCTCATCGTGATCTAGATCAATGTACTTATCCATATTTTTATGCGAAATCTCGGACCACTTTACGGGTGGATAAAATTTTTTCCTCTTCTCTTCTTCAGTTTCGGGGTCCTGTTGGATTTGGACGTTGGGGAAGGTGAAAAACACGAACCCTGCTTCACTGTAGAGCTGGGCATGGTCCGCAAGCTGTTGCCGACGATCGTGGATATCCATTTTCTTTTTTTTTCTCTTGTGATATATCTTCAATCCGTCGGGCGCCCGACTTTTTTTCTTTAGATAAAAAAAACCGTATAGATGCGGGGGATTCAGGTGTTTGTCCATTTGTGTCGGCTCGAATTAGCTCGAATCTGAGCCAACCGATTTTTTGATAAAGACAACGCGCGCCCGCAAACCATATTGCGTCGTCTGTGTGACTCAGAAGATTCCGTTTGCGTCGGCTCAGATCTGAGCTGACCGATTTTTTGTAAAGCCGAGTTAAAGACAACGCGCGGCAAAGCTGTATGTATACAGAGGCGGCACAAACCAAATTGCGTCGACAGTTATATCAGCTATGGTACTATCAGTTACGGACTAAGCCAGCTAAAACTAGCTAGTCATTTTAATGCGGTGAACCTTGTGCGTTGTCTGGTGTTTCGTTGTTGATTTGTGCTTGTTGGTGGGCTGATGGGAGCCAGGAGGCGTCGCTCATGGCCTCTCGGTGGGCAGCGACTGCGGAACTGGCAGAATATCTCGTGCAGCATGCATGCATGCATTCCGCGCGGTGCCGACTTAAAGAATTAATTGTTAACATGTATCTAGAGAGCATGCGCGCGAAATGTATATAGAGAGCATGCGCGCGCGCATTCCGCGCGCCACGCGGCGGTGCCGACTTGAAGACAACGCTTCATACAAAAAGAGAGAGGCGGCACAAAACCGGTGGTCGATCGAAACAGCTATCCACGGATCAAGCTAGCTTGAGAGTGAGACTGGATCGATCATTTGGCACGGTGTGCCTAGCTGGGTGTTGTCTGGTGTTCGTTTGGCGATCTT